>OX359246.1:15936795-16020153 GCA_947179485.1 Allacma fusca | reverse complement strand
CCTATTGGTGTGACTACGTTTCACTAATTTTATCAGGCCGTTTTTGTGGTGCCGAAGGTAATCAGTCAAATATACATGATAGACCTTGCCTACGCTAAGATTCACATAAAAAAATCTTCATCTCCATCATCGGGTAAATCCACACATTGTTTTCGTGTGAAAGATTAACAAATTCACCATTTGAGAGCCAATTAAAATCTTTCGTACGTAAATGAACCTATTGCTCTTGCATATAATACATTGGTATCACAGTATGTTACGTAAATGCAAATTTGTGAGATGTGTCATAACTACCTTTTCAGTATTTATTATTAGAATCGGTACATCACACTTACCTTGTACCTGCATATCCTGTAACCAACATTTCGAAAAACACAGGTGCATTATTGTCCTTCGTGTATGATATTTTAACTTTACTGCATTTTAATCCAGCTTGTCAAGTTCTCAAATGCAAACTTAGAAATTACGTAGAATCTATTTAGAGTTTTGCCAGAAAATATTGCAACATTTTGAAAGACATGACGTAGTAAGGAAACATCCAGCTGTTCGTAAAAATTGTAGTACTTGCCCATTCTCCGAATAATAATTTTTTTTCCAATCAACGTTTGCTTGTTCATAATCATCCGGTGTAATATGCTCATCATTTAGTTTGGATTAAAATGAATCAATAGGTGGTAGTTCACGTTTGTCTAAATCTCTAAGATTTGATAGCTTTATAATAGCTTCAGATGTTCAGAAATGGAAAACTTTCTTCGTAGTCAAAAGGCTGCTGTTCAATTCCTTTTGGAAATCAGTTGTAAATACTCTCTTTGGTAACCATAAAGTCAGCCACGTCAACTCCTGACATATCCGAAGCTTACGTGGTGATGTTTAAAATCACAGACCGTCAATAAATGTAAACATATTGTTAGTCACAACTGACATAAACCTTTAACTGACAAAAGGTACTACAAAAATATCCTCAATCAGTTCATGGTTTAAATTATAAACCATTGAATGATTGCTATGTCCGCCAAAATTGTGTACAACTATAAGTATATTCGAACACCAGCTAGTCTGAATGACCTATGAGCTACGTACACACCAAATACACACGTACCATCTTTTCCCTCTGGATCGATTGTTTCATCATAAAAAACAGATCATTCGTCCTATTACAGACATTTCTCATAACATGAATATATGAGGCATATCTGATTTTTGTCACTAAGAGCTTGATAAAAAGGTAATAAATCTCTGAAGAAAGTATCAATTATTATATTTTAAGCATCATGCTGAACGTAATCTTATGCTCATCGTTACCATAAGGATCTACACAAATGCATGAATAACTATATGGTGTATGTCTGTGCGTGTATAACTTATTACTATCTAACTTTGAAAGTATAATTGAAATTCAAGTTGATCACGTACATTCAAACTCTCTCGATTGGTAATGGCCATCTACTTTGCGCTTGAGTTGGGGCAAGTGGATAATCATCAAAGTAATCAGGCATATTCTCCGGTACACTGATGTCAACCTCAAAGAAATAACCTGTCCTAGCATTATCAGGGTGATTTAAAATTAAATCATTATCACGTCTAAGTGCCTCTAGCCTTTCACCCGCGACCCATTTAAAACCCCATACAGGTAAAAATGAGTTCATACCTTTCGCATAAAATGCGTTCGCATCCCAGTAACAAGTATATGAGCATATACCTGAAGGGTCATATGTTTCTGGGATATATTTATTATTAGCGTCGGCAGTTCTAATGGATCCTGAGCCCTCAAAGCCACCTCGACGTGCAGCCTCTAAAAATATATGCATGTCATTGTCCCTGATAAAGTCCAACCTATCCTCTGTATACTTTAACGCAGCATGCCATGATATCATTGGCAAACTGAAAAATCTAGCAGGGTCCAACTTAAATCTTTCCAGAAATAGATTCCTAAAATTCTGAAAAACATCAGCTAACAATTTCACATCTAACTTATAGTATACGTTACAATATTCTCTCATGTTTGCACTACCAAATTTTCCCCATACAGTTTGTGCATGTGAATAATTTTCAGGTGTAATGTCACTATCTGTAAGTTTAGAATGAAAATCTTTCAAAGGTGGCAGCTCGGATTTTTCCAAGTCTTTCACTGAAGTTATAGCCTTATATGGAAAGAATCCATTTTTAAATAATAATTCCTGATTACCAATATCTTCTGGATAATCCTTCGCAAATATATTTTAGTAACTACATACTTGTCTGTGTTTTCAGCTCCTAACATGTTAACCAACTTATCAAGTGAGGAAGTAAGAAAACTATTGGCATCAATAAACGTGAGCATGTTATTAATTTCAACTGGCATGAACTTTTCTGTATAGATAGGTATTACTGTTTGTCGACTCTATAAGCTCATGGTCAATATTAGCTACTATACGGTGAGAATCAGAACCACTAAAATTGTGCACAACTGCAGGGATTTTATTAAACCAGCTAGCTTTACTATTACATCTACAATGGGCTTGACATATGTACATGTGTGTGAAGTGGTCGTCGTGTTCAACACCCCTCATTTTTTGTCCAGCGCAAAAGGGTCAATATACTTATTACAAAAGAAACCAAATTGTTTTGTCAATTTTTGATATTTCCACAACACTTGGGTATTTTCTATTGCTTTTGGCTATTTCTTGTCTTTCCTCCATTTCTTTTATTAAACACTGTGAGTATTTTATAATGTCAGTGTAAACATTTTCCATAAGATTTTCATGAACACTTCGTATTGTTTATGAGCTACTATGCACTGCTTTCCCATCAGAACCTACACAACAATATGATTATGTACATGGTATGTGTTCATCAGTGTATTTTGTTTTACCACCTGACTTGGCTAGCCTGAACTGGTACTCATGAATATCTTTATACTTTCTGGCGTTCTATTTCCCGATTTTCCCTTGGGACAATTCGTGTCTCAAAATCTGAATAAATTACAAATGGCGCTGGGACCATTTAATTGAAACCCTCAAACTCTATTCTCTTTGACATATCTTCTACAAATGTAGCCTTTTGTACCTCTATAACATAACATCGCTCAGTATGGTCTTCTAATGTCTTTTGAGAACAAAATTGCTGAAGGCAATATCTACAAAAGTGAAGGGAATCTGTGTTTTTACGTTTTTGGGTCTTAACAAATATCTCGTATCTTTAATAAGCACATAATGCTCAATACACGGGTCATCCACTCTAGACTTAGGTAATTTGTTCTTAATATCCCTAGGTATGCTTTCCTCATCTCTCTGCATTATAAGCATTAGGTCCAAATGATAATGCCTTTTCTTGTCTATTCTCGACCTAGCCTGTTTTTGATTTGATGATCTAGTATTTTTAGCACCTGCCGGTGCTTTTATTTTACTTATGTATAATGGAAATGTGACCCTATGAATTAAGTCTATCTTTTTATTTTCCAGTTTATCCCCTGTTAAGTCTTTAAAGGCTCTATCTTCCCTTGTTATTTTATTGTCTGTGAAACCAAAAACATTTATGGAAATATTTGGATTCTGAGATTCGAACTTTGGGATTTGTTCGATGGTGATGGGCATTTCAATCCCGTCTAAATCTAACATACTAATAATTTCCCTGTACGTTTTCATTTCGTTCTGTTTATACTTACTTTCCTTAATCCCTGCAGCTACTGAAAATAGAAAGCACGATTGCAAGTCCTTTTCCGACTTTAACTTACTTTGACATTCTGTCAAGTCTCCAGAACTGTACGCCTGATAGCTATTATTGACGTTTACAAAATAATCTAACCGACGTTGTAGAATGTATGGTAGTTCCAAATATGTTCTTCCAGTCATCGGCTTATACTTTGTGACTATCATGTCTAGACGTGGAATATCCCTAAGTATAATCCCCGAATCATTTTCTATAAATTTATCTATAAGATTTTCTACCTTGTCAATCATAATGTTTAGGGTGAAATCTATTTGTGAAGTGTGAAGTATGGTATGAGCAAAGGAAGAAAACCAAGCCCTAAATGTACCTTTATCTGGATTGTCTATATGCTCAAAAATGCACGTTAAATGCAGGATTACTTTAATGTTTTGAAAATCAGCTAAATCTTGTGTTAATGTTTCAACTAACTGAGTTCTAATGCAGCGAAAAAAACCTCGTAAATCTCCTATGACTGCAATTTCATCAGTGCTCACTACATATGAACGTAAATTATCGGTTACGTTAACACTTTCTGGATAGAGTTGAAAATTCTGATTTATTCCCTGTCCAATACCTATTCTATGTTCAGTATACATATGAGAGTTAAATAAATCATCATTTAAAAACTTAATGTTACATTCTTGACATACACATTCTGTTGAAGTAACACTATCACGATGCTCAGTGTGCAAATGTAAATCTACATCTTGACGGGTTGGAAAACTAAGCTGACACCTAAGACATCTTCGATGACAAATACAATCATTTACAAAATCAATTTTACTCACCACATTTTCAGTGGTGAATCCATTTCCGATTTGTTCCCTTCTTCTGCTAGAACCAACCCTCCAACTTGGACCGGCAACTTCACCATCACTATTATTACTAACACTATTTACGTTCGGATTGGCTTCATCTTGAATTGGGATGCCTTGCGTATCCAAATTTGCAACTTCTTCCACAGCAGCAACAGCATCTGGAGTCAGCAAATCATAGTCGATGGGCAATGTATTGGCAATGGGTGATATGTTGTGGAACAGGTCTTCGTCTTCTTCTTGGTTCCCCGGAGGATATCGAGTCGGAATATCCGATGAGTTGTGGATCCATGGTTGAGCAGGTTCAAATCCTCCTGGGTTCTCTGGCGGGTGTCGAAGAGTATACAGTATTTCAGCCATTTCTTGGGACGTACATCCTTGACATGGATCCAACAATGTACACCTGTCTGCAGTGTCACAGTCAGGCCGAAACCTCGGCCCCTCAGCAACTGGTTCCAATACAACAGGGTCCGGAATTACAGGTTCCACAGCAACGGGTCCCTCAGCAAAAGAGTCCGGGATATTAGGTCCCACAGTAAATGGATCGGGGATGTCCAAAGTTGCAAACAAGTCATCGTCATCATCGTCAATCACCACAGGGGCATAGGTATCCAAATCCACATTCAAAAATTCATCATCAGAGTCCTCAGTCAGATCCACCGTATGATTTGGTACCGGTGGTGGTAATTGGGAGGTAGCAGACACAGGGGGTACGTTAGGGGTTGAAGCTTAAAACACAAGATAACAAGGAAAACCAAATTAGTAAATATTTAAACAAAAATAACATCACTGACATCACTATGATCTCAATTAACAACATTGAACTTACTTATCCTCGGTCGTTTGGTTGGTGGTTCCTTAAAATTCACCCGCTTTCTGCCTCCAGATGTTGAGGGTTGACGGGATGGATGTTGGGGACAGTACTCAACATAATGTCGCACCATGTCAAAGGGATCCATGTAAATTGAACCACAACCACCACATGGAAAAAGATGAGGAGCCGGTGGAGCCATTTATTAAAAATTAATTTGTAATTGACTTTGAGAATTGGAAATTGGATAGGTTTTTGAAAGGTTCGGTCAGAGTAACAACGGAAAATTGGAATTCGATCAGAAAATTTAAACTGGAATAAGTTTCTTCAAAGAGGTTGAAGGAAAAATGAATTTGAAGTGAAAGGCAGGGCGTGTTTAAGTAGCCAGTTTGAGAGTAAAATTAGTCAAGCTATCAGCGCTTGAACCCCTCAATTTTCCTATGGAATGTATTTTCGGTACAAGCACAGCAGGAGTTTCTGCTGCTACTTCACTGGCGGATTGGTTAAAAGGATTAAACTATGTGGATCCTGTTTTCATTATTCGTAGACAGCATTAGTTAGTCCTATAAGGAAAATAGCCGTGTATATTTAAACCAAAGGACCTTTTCAAACATTATTTGTAATCCCTTTCTAATCCCTTTTGGTTTATATATACACGGCTATTTCCTTATGGGGTTAAACACTAGGCTGTTTCCAAATGGGATTTTTACATTGGTCCATTTCCAAGAACCACCCCTTATGTACATGGACGTCTGGCTATTTCCTTATGGGATTTAACATTGGGCTATTTCACCATATGCCAGGGTACACTAAGCACTCTACTTGTGCCAAAAATTTGCGGACTATTTGTGCATTTTCCATATTATGTACACTCATTAAGTAAAATCATTATTTGAGTCAATATCACAAAATATTCATAAATTGTAGTTATTGAATATTATTCATAAAGTAATCGCAAATTTGAATCATTATTTTAGGATTATGCATGATGTAGTCGTCATATATAAGAATCAATTCGGGAATTAAACAGAGGGTAAAAGTGAAGGACAGCTGACAAAGTGACATTTTAATATCAGAATATTCTTAATTCTTGTTTTCTATTTAATATACTTACCCCTTTCTTTTTCACACTTACACTAGAGAAATAATTTTTAGGTAAAAGGAAGACCATTAACTTGTAACTGAATTTATCCATGTTTCCAGTACATCCGATGTGGTTCCTGTTGGATTTTTCTACCCGAATTTTGATCCCATGAACCACACCTAATTTAAATATCGTTATCTTCAAATTAGGTTTCCCTATATTATAATGGTCATGGAGGGATGACGTCAGTTACTTTCTCTGTTATTTTCCTCCAATGTATACCGAGTACAGGATTTTGTACTTGTACTGGAACAACCGAACCGAAGTTCGAAACTTATTCTGCTTTTACCCAAAAATACCAGTACGGTTCCACGTTTTGAGTTATAGCAATAATAATTACTATTAAATGTTCCTGGTGGAAACCTTAATACTAAAGAGTAGTCCTATTGAATGATCTTAACGGCTGAATTTCACATTACTTGCAAACATTTGGGCGGTCTTCAAGGATCAGTTTATGCGGTAGAGGGGATCTTGTTACTGAAAACTTAGCATTCATTGTAGGACGTTTCTCTGAAGGATCAAGAGAAATTTCAAAACGTTGTAAGATACTTGTCAGGAATATGAACAGTTGGTCCTTTGCCAAGGTTTCACCAGGACACGAACGCTTTCCGAATGAGAAAGCAACCAAATTACTATATTTTACAACATGCGTTCCATCCGAACTGATAAACCTCTCAGGCTTGAAGTTGTGAGGGTCATCCCAAACGTCCGGATCGTGATGAGCAGCATAAATATTTGAAAAAACTAGAGTATCTTTTGGTATGATGTAGCCTCCGACTGCCACGTCTTCTAGAACACGACGAGCAGTTCCGACTGGAGCTACAGATGAACATCGAAGGGATTCGAAGATTACAGCCTGAGTGTAAGGCATGCTGAAAGAAAGATTTCAGTAAATTATAACGCCTTTTATATTCATCAGAATTGATAAATTTTAATCACCGATTTTATGTACCTGTTCCGTTGATTCAATGTTGGAACGTTATAGCCAAGTACATTTTCAATTTCAGCTTGAAGGTTTCTCTGGATTCCTGGATACAATGCCAAGTACAAGCATATCCAAGATAGTGTTGTACTCGTGGTTTCCGATCCAGCAAAGAATAAATCCCTAACTGTCACTGCCATATTTTCCTCTGTATCGTTCACGTATAGAAAGATTTAAATAATCAAATTAACGAAATGGTAATGCCGCAAACTATTACTATGGACAATAATTTTTACCTCCAATTTGCCCAGCAAATGTACTTCGTAAATCTAATTTTCTATTGTCTAATTCCTCAAAGTACACATCCATAAAATGTCTACGGACTCCTTTAACAAAAGTTCTTCGTTTATCTTCGACAAGTTCTTGAATAAAATTAAACACGGAATGCGTATCGTCCATGTTAATTTTCCAACCACTCAGTTTGGGAAACCAAGTACAAAACCGAGGAAAGAAAAACTTCAGAAATTATTCGTTGGACTACTAAATCTAGGACAGTAAAGAAATTTTATGTGAATGAGTATTGACAGTATTGATTTTATTTTTGGGAAACATTACAACCACAATCCCTTGAAATATTCTTGGAAGTTCCTTTAAATTGCAGATGTTTACCTGGAAATAATGTTGATGAAGTACTGAAGCTTAGGATCATCATGGGAAAATCTTTCTCCAATAATAATTATCCATAATACGTTAATGACAGCAATGTCGAACTTGCTGTGAAAGGAGACAGGTTTCCCAACCAATGTCATCAACGATTTAACTAGTTCTTGCGCTTCTTCAATAATTATTGGTTCTAACGATCTCTTGCCGAATCCAAATTCCTTTAGGTGTGTTACTGTAAACTTGCGATGTTCCTTCCATCCTTGCCCATCTTGTAGACCTATACCTTTTATATCCAAAATAGTAAGTGTATAGCAGTAAATTGATTGTTATGTAAACCTTTACAAGGCATGTTTGTAATTTATATTCACCTCTGTCACCATACATGGCTTTAAAAGTTGGTAGTCCTGGTCGACCAGAGGTCGCAGCGTTCCCAAATGCTTCCTTTATTAGTTTTGAGCTGTTCAAGAATACGCACCTGTAATCCCAAGAACCTTATAATAATAGTTGTTATTAAACCAATATTACTGTGTAAAAAATTAAATTAAATATTTTAATTTTTCCTACCAATTTAAAAAAATTATTTTGGATTGATCTCTTTAACATATTTAAAACTTAATTTTAAATATTTTAATCGAAAGGGGCTCGCCAAATGCACGAAGGACCATAACAGTAAAATTATAATATCCTTATTTTGTTTTACGCAACATCATCACAAATAGGATATACATATATCCTGTTGGTGAGGTGACAATGTTAATGTTGGAATGAATAGACCTGGCAGGGAAACTACTTGTGCACTTTGAAATATTTTGCAAAGTCACCTCATGAGTCTATTTAAACATATGCACCTCTAATAATTTCAAAAGTATTTAATGCTGTATAATAATCTCCATTTTCTTTAGTGTTATAAAATTCCTACCTTTTGTATTAAAGTGATTATTTTTAATTAATAGCCTAAAATCGTACTTATGATACATTGTTAAGTTTTTTTTGTATTTTTCCCAACAAATTTTAAAAAACTATTTGTAGTAATCGTCTTTAAAACTTTAAATTTTAAATCATTGAATCTAGTGGGGTGGATAATATTTACAAAGGAGCGGAACAGTGAAGTTAATTAAAATTTTAAAAACATTTTATCTGGATTTCGATTTAAGCAATAATACTACAACTGTGACATCTAGTTATGTTGACAATATAACAATGTTTGAATGCATAAAATTAGTAAAGAAATTTCTTATTTTTCAAGTTACCTTGTGGAGCCCAAGTTCAATGAGAAAATTTTTCCATATTTTTCCCCGTATTTTATGAGTTTTGAAATAATTCCGTACTCCCCAGCAACCGCCAACGTTGGTAAAGCACCTACAAATGGCAACGATATTGGACCTGAAATCAAACGAAAAAAGTCCTTCGTGTAATTTAAACGCTACTAATTTCGAATTTTATGCAGTAGATTTTTTAATCGTTTCCAGTTTACCTTTAGGGTAGTTCCTGGGATTAATTAAATTGAAGAAAGACATAATGGAACTGAAAAAAGTTGCTATTAGTTCGTAAATCATTTTCGATTGTTATACTGTGTCTACGACAGCAGGTCTGGTTGCAGTTGGATGAAGCTGCTTTTGCTTGGAAACTTAAGCTTTGAAAATCAAACTTAAGAATACACAACCTGAAAATAATTCTAGGATACCCTATTTAGACTCGGACATCGAAATGTAATTTACATTAAACAACATTTACAAATTAATGACTGCAGTGTGGGAAAGTTTCTGCATAATAATTGTGACCACTGCATGCAAATATATTCCATGCGAAAATGCTTCTCTACAGTGCAAATCCCCTAATCCTGCGCGGGAAATTTTCTCCCGGTATCTGTATCATTAATATAACTTTCTAAGTCAAAATCCAGAAACTGTCTTAGATTTTGGCGATGTTGTACACACTGGTTACAAATTATCTCCTCAAGATAGTTCACTTTTCTCTTTCCTTATCTGGAAACAATCGTTATTCACGCGGCCTGGTCACCACAGCCCATCAGGTCTTAAACTAATTTGCTTAATCAGTGGAGTAAAGAGAGCATTGTAATAAGGAAGAAGATTATATTATATAAAAGGTGAGGTAAAGTATAAAGTATATGAGTTAAAGCGCCATAATGCGCGCACACCTTCATTACGAACTGCCAAGAAATTTTAATCCAATGGTCTCTGTATTGTCTTTCATTTTTGTAGGCTATAATAAACTTATACAATTTACATTGCAGGTTAATCAGTTGGGACGCAGACCGATTTATTTTGACCTAATTTGCTTAATTTATGGAGGAGAGAGAGAGCAATATAACTCTCGACGAACTGAAGGTGCACTGTTTTGCTCACAGTCAGAGATGTCCAAACGAAATAGCCTTCCTTAGAGCCTTCCAAGGCCATTTACAAAACAAACACATCATTGAAGTTTTTCAAATATTTTGTTGTCCAGCAGCCTTCTTTCGATTGGGGGTCTACCTTCAACGTACAGAAAAATCAGCCTTCCTTCGTACCCATCCTTCAAACCGTAAAATTCAGTCCAGCGTAATGAACTCTAATGAAACACATTTGCAAAAATTATCAAAATGAGGACTAACCCTTGCATAGAATACAACGACAGGGTTAGATTCACAAACATTTGTTAATCGAACTAAAATAATTTTTTTAAATCACATCTTTTGGGATCCCAGTAATAAATTTAATATTCTCGGAAATGAGTCATTTTTGAAGCTGTCTTGATTGCAAGGGGCTCTTCGCGCTCAGAATTATTCTAAAAGTTACATATAGACAAGGCGTTCTACAGAACCACATGAAGCTGCAATCCAAATAAAGTTTTTTTTTCAATTTTGACATTACTCGAAAATCTAGAATTTTTTCAATGCTTCTTTTTCAATACAACTTTACGACTAATGTTTCACTGCCGGTTTCGTAGTCTTTCTCCCAAAATTCGACGAATTTCTCTAACATGATTTATGAATGATTTACTGACAGCACTAATGTTAATATTGTCTGTAAATCAGCGTTGCTCATGCACGTTTCGTGGTTCATTAATGACTTTGCGTACAAAGCAGTAAATGAATTGTGAATGAATCTGACCACGAGTTCCAGTAACGAATCAATTATTTACCAAGTTCAATAATTAATGCAAAATACCAAATTCCTTGAAATTTACTTGCTTATATCTCTCAATAAATTAAAATGTTCAAAATTAAACATTAATGAAATAATTTTTCAACAGTGGGTTTTGCATTCGCTCCATTGAAGGTTTAATGTCTTATGATGTTTCTTAGGGGCACTTAATAAGTGTATTTTGTGAACACTTTATAGTAGATAATTTTTTAACTTGCAGTGACCCATTTCTACCCGCCCAATGAAACATTTTCAAGAACCTGACACATTACTATGCTATAACGAGGTTCATAAACATCTCTCGTAATTCTGGTACATAAAACAATAAATCTTTCTGTTTGGCATGTTTACCTTCGGCGATTTAAAACTTTACCTCCGTTTTTTTATCCTTGTATCAAAATTGCGTTTACTCCGTTTTGAACTACATTTACAGGAGGGAACCTGGATTGAGATGCTTACTGGGAACAAAAGGCATAAAATCCTTTCTTTAATGTCCTTTTTGTATGGGGCGTTTCGTATTTGCTTAAGCCTGTACTTCTTGATTTTGAAAGCGTCCGTTTACAATAATGAAACATATTCACTCATAAATATTGCCCTCAATGCTATATTTTCAATGATATTCGCCAGTGCCTTGGTGATTCAATCTGCATTGTATTTTCGGACGGCTCTTATTACAGCCGCAATGTTTAATTCAGGGGAGAAAAATGGAGTCCCAAATTAGAAGCTAACGTGTCATTTTATGGATCAAATAATGACATAAAATGTAAATTCATCTCACAAAATCAATCAGGGATTAATAATTAATTGCACAAGATAATGACGTAGGATGAAAACATATCAAGTATTTTTGCAGGAAAACCCTGCTTTTTCCAACCATGAAAAACATACACAGTTTGAGAGATGTTCACAATAATTTGGTCGTACTCAGCCCTTATAATCGCTACATTGCTTTAGAAATTCTGGTGGCCACACTGTGCACAAAATTTCACATTTTCCAGTTGCTCCAAACGTCCTTGCAAAACTCACTGACATTTACAATATTTATGCTGCGGAAATTCTATGTGGAATACATGTATGGTATTGTTCGTTTTTTTTAAACAACTGTATGTTATTCTTCAAAAATACGCAGACAAAGCTGTGTCAAATACTTAAATCAATGAGGTGAGTTCAGGATAAAGGATAATATGTTCAAGTTCATTATCTTGCAGAAGTAACTTGTACATACTTGTAGAAGTTAACTTGGAGAAGTACATTTTATATTCAACTGTTGATTCAACTATTTAATATTGAAAAATCTTCCGGGATATACTTTGTTAAAATTTTCCAACAATTTAATTCGGTCATAACGTGTTATACTGGCATCCGGTGTTTTCTGGAAATTTTGGTTTAGGCGCATTTCTCATTTTAGAGTCAATGTACGCAACTACCCTTTTTGTCACCGGGTTTCTTTGGGAGCGCATTTTCTGGGCTTGAGCACATGAAGGAGGTAAAGGCCGACGTGACGTTATTGTCTAGATTGACTAAATTGAGCAAAGCAGTGTCCGCGTTTAGCAAGAGAATTGCTGCGGTATTCCCTGTTGGTATAAAGGTTGGTCCACTCTGTATTATTGAAAGGGAATCCACGCCATTATTCCTGAACTTTTCATCGAACTATAGTCTGTTAATTGGTACTAAACAAAACGCAAACTGTGTACTTTATTGAAAACATATTTACTATTATAAAACATTTGGCTTGGAATGGAACATTCAAGACAGATTATTTTTGCATTTTATGTAGATACATGGTAGTTGCCAGGAAATGATTTTAGAATAATTATTTCTAGTTTATTTCGAGCATTGATAGTCGAATTTAAGCATTATGTGAGTTTCTTAAATTCTACACTTAGGCGCTATAAAGACCGGAGTTTTTACGGCGGGGTTTTAACGGGGGATCTTAATAAGGGAGTGAGCTGCGTTAACAACATTTTTGCATATATGGCTATAAAAATGTAGCAAAAGAAACCGTTATATAATATAACATTCCCATTTAATACTTTCGTAGAATGATATTATTTGTCGGCATTCATCGCGTAATAATTACACTAGCGTCCTCATTTCTAGAAACTTATGAACATTTTGCAATATATATATTTGTAATATAACGATACCCTAACAGGAACAATTCAGCCGTTATACAGGAATATATCGCTATAAAGAAATAACTTCAAATCAAAGGTGCTAATATGGTTTTGCTTATCCTACATCCTACCTATAAATTTAGTTTAGCAGGGGCCTTCCTTCTCACCTATTTGTGCAATTGCTACAGCAAGTAGACCCATGCGGCTGCCTACATTTCTGCCTATACTATAGGGTAACGGAAAATGTTAGCCCTTTCCTACATGCAACCCTTCCCTATAATGTACTTTTAAATCAATTATATTTTTAAGTTCAAATTATTATTTTTTACCAATTTATTTTGGATACAATTTAGACTGTGCCCTCGTTTCCAACAATTGCCCAGCAAACACTCGCAATTGTTTGTTAATATCTTTGTAAATTCTTGGTTAATGTTTTTGAAGTCGAGGGTTTTGTTGTAACTAATTGTTGTAAGTCTCACAATTATTAGCACTGAAAAATGATGAACTGTTGCAAGCAATCACCAAACTTCTAATATCAATTAAGTAAGGCAGGATATGCAATCAATATTGTATTGAACAGGCTCTCAACTAAGGAATTTGTACCAGGGAATAAAAAATGGCCGTTAGAACATGCAGACTAAAGTCATATTGTTAATATATAGTAGTACAGTAATATTAATAGATATAAACTTAATTTAATTATTATATAAAATGTATCATATAGAACATCAAAGTAAATTTTATTCTTTGAACCAAAAACAAATCTGGGACATTCCTTGGTATAAAAATAAGAAGATCGTTGCAGGCTTTTGTTCTTCAGTATTTGAGAGTACGATAAGACAGTTTTCCCGCCTGAAAGTTCATTGCAACGCCGACATAAAACACTTCAATAATTTATAGATAATCTATAGATGCCCTATAGTTGTGTATCCCCATGTTTAGAGGATTGTGGCCGAAATTATCATTATTATTATTTCCTGTCAAAATACTCAGAAGAAATAATGTCTGCAGAGGCGTTTAGAATTTGGGACGAATTTGGACATAATGTATTGTGTTAAGTAATCCAATAAACCCATTGAGCCGTCAACCTATTATTCCGCACGCACTAAATTATTTCTGCAGTCTCACCTCCTCTGCCTGGGTCTTTTCTCATTCCTAAATCCTACAGTATACACTCTCGTAATAAATCTCGCAATCTTTGTGGCTTGCGTGTGTAGTCATTATCAGAAAAAATTGAACGGAACTAATTGCACTGCTCGGTGTTCAAATCAATAGGAAGTTCTTTCACACCTGTGGCTAAAAGAGCGTAGCCAAGTGAATTGGCTAGCAGTTTTTTGAGGGTTTGTTTTAAAATCTAGGCATATGTAGTATGTATATAGTAGCAATAAATATACCCAAAGAATTAATTATTTGTCTGCGTTGAGTCAGTTGTTCAGGTTGTGCACATTGTGTGGGGAGATATAGGGAAATGTCTTCAATGTAATTGTATTTCTGTATGTAGCTAAATAGAAGCTTGCCATAGGAACGGGGCAAGGAGAGACAATATTGAGGTATTCTTATACAATCGGAAGTGAGCTCTTTACTCGGAATGTGCCAACTTTGTCAACAAATCTGTGACTTGGGAGTGTTAGAGCGAGACGTTGTGGATTCTTTCAATCGCTTTTGCCGAATTTCTAGTTAGTCAATAACGATTATGCAAATGTGGTGATCCGAGAATGGAAGAACTATTGACTAGTAATTGATTGATATGTATCTATTTCAATGATTCTCAAGTGTCGGGGAAATGTAAATGACACCAAATTTTCAACAAATTTTGCAATAGCAAAAACTGTCTAAGTGAAGATATTTATTTCTATATGGGATTAAGCACCCTTAAGCACATATGCCCAGCATTCATCCGTTTAACATTAGGCAATAGAAGAGTCCCAGGCATGAAAATGTCAGTGTATTAGAAATAGTCAGAAATATGTGGAGATTCTCTATCATTATGTACCTACTTATTATTCATATTTACAAAGAGTTATATAATTATATTTATTTTTTATAATACAATCTGAATGCCCTGAGAACTTTACTGCAAAAGTTTACGTGACATGTAAACAAGGACCAGGGGAACATTTACGGCTATGCCGCCCAGGCCTATACCAACGTAAATAAATATTTGTAGGAGTGACGTTATAGGAATTCATTTTCCGAGTTTGGAGCTTAACCTGTTTGACAATTCCTGTCGGTGTCAGTAGTCTCAGAGTCTTTAGAGCACTGAGGGATTTATTTTCCTCGTTCCTAGTATAATTATATATATAGTCTGAAAGTTACATTCTAAAACCTACTTTTGGGATTAGCGAATCGATAAGTATGTAAATGCGTGCTCAACGATGCAGACAATTCCTGATCATCCACACAATTCCAAGTGGCTCTGGCATGTAGCTGAAGAAAAGCATTAGCGAACATAAGGATTTTGTGGGAGTACAAAAATCCCAGCCGGCGCTGTCAAATTCATCATTCAACTCTCAATCACTCAGACAATAACAGCCTTCTCATATTTTGTGAGTTTCTCGAAAAACTTTGACAAATTCGAAATAATGGCTTTCGCTAAAGTTGCTGCTTTCCTTCTCTTCGTGGTTGTGGCCACTTTGAGTGTGTCCCAAACTGAGGCGGGTTACCGTCGTCGTCACTACGGCGGGTACGGACATGGGGGTGGACACCGTGGAGGATATGGATATGGTGAGTGAGGCCCAAAGTTCTGGGCTACTTTAAGATTTTACTTTGAGAACCGAATTTTGGAAATATTTTAAAGTTTGTTTCTTTAATCATTCTTTTATCATTTACGATTTTAAAGGCAAATGAACAACTATACTCCAAGGCTTCCTGAGACTCCCACCGAAAACAGAGAAGAAGAGAAGAGGAGGATGCAATGAAAGGAAGAAAACCGTAGGAAATTGTACAATCGTATTTGAAGTATTTTAGTGAACAAGATTGGGGATTACGTCTCTGTCAAGTATTTACACTCTCACTTGTGTATATACATATTCTTGTGTGTTGTACTCTCAGGGAAATGTCGTACATGCACTTTCTTCATTTCAATTTTTTTTTTGCTTTCTTTGTACTTTTCTTTTAGTACGCGCGCTCATTGCCTTTCTTTTGCACTGTACCTAAACTTGGAGTAAAATAAAATGAGTGAAATGAAACATGAGAGTGCATTTACTTAATACCATATCTAAATAATGTAACTAAGCTCAAAACATGCATATATTGGCTTCATGGGATAAATTCCTGCACATCAATAGAAACGCATACAGAAAATCCACATTGAAAAATTATGAAACTTCACATAATAATATTTCAGTTTGTAAAGGGACATTGAGAAACAAATTGACATCTTGTGAGTTAATCTGACGGGAGTACGGTAATCGTATTATTTCCTTACAAAACACAATCATTGATTTTCAATTTTCAAAACCATAGCTGTAAAAAATCCAATCTCGGATTTATTGGCATTTAGTAATCAAGCTCGATGTGTAATTACTTTCACCTTAGGTAACAATAATAATTATTCCTGGAATCTTCAAGTAATTATTATTGGAGTGTAGGCTGAAGAGTAGATACCGAAAGGTTCTATAACGCAAGCTATTTTTTATTTTATGATAACACCAAACCAGTTTTCGGGAATTCCATTTCTGACATACATACATAGATTGTGACATTCATTTTTGCACCCCTCCGACCCTGGGGTCTGTGCCAATGGTCGCGAATATATCGATTTTATAATTACGTAATAATTATCTACTGATAGTGCTGAAAAAATTCTCTATGTGATCTTCTAATGAAATCTCTATGGATGTCATCTCTGATATGTTCCACAACAACAATGCTCTTGCTAGTTTGTCACTTTAAATTACAATGACAACTGTCTAAAGTCAATTTATTTTAAAATTCCAAAGATTCGATTAGAAACGAGCATGAGCGAACTAAAAAGCTGTAAGAGATGTTGAAAAAGTTAGCCCATCTTGTTTTTGATCTTTAATAAAATTGCCAGGTATTTCGTATTTGGCCCCAATGACTTTAAATCGTGTTGCTGGGAATTTGGTCTCATGTGTATCTATGTTTCAAAATCATGTACAAGCAGAATCTCACCCTTCACTCGCAAATCTGTATTTCTCTCTTAAAATGTATTAGCATAGTATTTAAAAAAGAGTGCAGCTATGCTTTGCCTATCATTTCCATTTATTTAGAAGTTATAGATATGCCACTTCTAAGATTTACAAAAACATACAATGCATTCCCTTTATAACAAACATGTAGTAGCAGGCCTTATGGATGATGAGTATTAAAGTTTAAAATTTGTTATTTACACGTGAATTTTCCTATATTTCCATATAGAAAAATAGCATTACGCTAAACATCTCCTAATTCAAGGAGTGTCGCTGTGAAAATAAAAAGTCCTCTATAGATTTAAACAACTCATTTACATATGAAACCAAATGCCAAACAAATTATACAAAATAAAATAGGTATCAATTCCTACTCAGCCAAGGTTAATGTGTACTCCCAGAAATAAACCAATTTGTCCTCTTTGCTCTCGCATTCTTTCCCAAGTCAAGTGTATCTTCCAAAACTATGTAGCCCAAAGCATCCAAATTCAGGGTGTGGAGCTGTACTTGTAATTACTCCTTAAAAACATTGAAATATTCAGCCAACAAGTGCGTCTCACAGCGTATCTGAAGTTTGGTACGGAATTTTTTTTGAACGTGTGGATTTACGTATAAAACCAGTATGTATGGATTTTTCGTAAGTATTTAATTGAAGTGAGTTAGAGTTGACACTGTCTGTAACGAATCTATACCTACAAAGAATCTTTCCCTATAATGTCAGAATGAGTTAAAATCTCCTCAACATGTGAATTTTTGTATGATATACCACACCCTAATACTATAGCGTCACAACAATTTATCACGTTGGGGTATCGTTACAAAGAGAGTCAACTATATTGCTTCAATCAAGGTCAATGACATCTCTAATATTAGAAAATTTCAGAGCCTGCTTTAAGCAAGCTTATTGTTATAGTATCGAGTCCCGTCATAAAATGAATTACTTATATTTTATTGTTTTTAGTAAATCTAGCTCTAAATAAAAATTACTTAAAACAAATTGTATCATTTAATTTTTTTGTTATAGTAATTTTTCGCTTTGTATTCATATTTTTGCAGATGATCGTCCGCCGGGGGCGTAAATTGAACCGGGTATGAACACTTTATTTGATTAAATGAACTTCACAAAGGACGAGGACAAAAGACATGGCAACATTTACAATTCGTGTAATTGGTTTTCTTAACCTGATCCCGTGTAGAGGGAGTAAATAGATACTAATCTTGAATAGTAATAGTACACGTAAAATCCTTCTAAGATTACGCCTCTACAAACCAACTTTTTTTTGTACATGTCTGAAATATGCACATCCGATTTTCTAATTATAGAGTGCATGCAGTTTGTAGATCGAGTCGGAATTGTTTTTTATGTTCCAGGTTCCGACCGGTTACAGACGAGTTACCTGTCATTGCCGCCAGCAAACAGCCATTTTGTATCGTGGTGACCCTGGGATTGACCTGCCGTTTTGTTGTGCAAGCTGGTCATGTCGCTTAGAGGGTAAAACCGGTACGTCAAACTTACATACATAGTATAATTTATAAAAGGCAGATGCATTTATGAACTATGTCGAGTGCCTTTTGAAATACGTTTTGACACGGTCCTGTAATCCTTCAGAAAGTAAATGTAATTATTCAGAAGAGAATAAAAAGACAACTCCAAAATAGAACCATTGGCTATGTTGATCCTGCTGTTAAATAATTTGTGGATCGATACGTAATTCGTAGGAGGAATTATAAGTTTGATTGCCCGGAAGTCGCCCCAGTAAGTCAATCCGAATTCTCTGAATAACTTTTACATGCTGAATTGCAGGAAGGAAATTCTTGCCTCTGACCCGAGTACAACAACAGGACGTGTTGCATACTTTTAAAGACCAGGTCGCTAGTTCCAAGATCATTGTTAAAGTCAAACCGGGGCCAAATTCTGAGAAAGTTGAGGTGAGTTTCTCCAAATATGTCTAAAGTAACCTCTAATATTTCAAAATAATCCTATAGTTGTAAATACTCAAATTGTCATCAGACAGTCAGGGATCCTAGAGAGTAGATACAGTTGCACAATAAACTTTACGTTGCATACTCCACAAATGAAAGCCTTTTCATTCTACAATATTATATGAAATCTACGCCCTCGTCGAAAGGCGCTCATTTAATTCCTGAGGTGAATTTTGATATATTCAAGTGTTTTTGTTCTTGAAGGGAGAGCACTGTAAGGGTGAAGAGCCTTCTTAAAAAGCAGGATGTTCTTCTTCCGTAATGTTGACTATGGTTGATTTTTACTATTTTTTCAGTTTTTGTCCATAAGACTGGTCGAGCAGGAAGCCAACAAAGATTTTGAGGTAACGGTTTATTTTCATTTTATTAAACACTCAATAAACAAACCAATATACATAAACTGTATGTACATTTCAATAGGTCGTTGTAGAGGAAGAGGTAGCGATCCCGGAATGTGAGAGTGAGAGCCAACTTGAGCCGAGTCTCGAAATTCCGAATACAACCGACACAAATTGAAATAAATGAAATGCTAATAATTACTATATTACTGAGGTTGAATAAGGACGAATTAAATTAATTATGTTTACACAATTTTTTTTAACAATAAGTCTTTGTTTGCTTGTGTTGGTAAAGATGATCCTTTGTATTAAGTATTTTAATATTTTTGTAATCCAGTAAAGTATATTTTCATTATTTATTTAAAGGCACATCTGTTAAAGGACCAAGATCCTCATCTTCTAATTCAAATTGTACAGATACATTATGTACACGACGTTACGAAATTGTAAAGTTTTCCTGCATTTTCTGACTTATTTCCCTTCAATGAATTTCAAGGAATTATTTCATTCTTGATTTGCTACAAGGATATTTGTGTGTGCGAATCAAGTTTTAATATTACAAGTTAAGTCGTGAGTGTATTAAAAAATACATGAGCTTAAATAAGTGTGTTTATTGCATGTGAACTGTGATTAAAGAGATTAGCGGGACGTTGGTTCCGATTTTTAAATAAAATTTTAAATTATTGTATTGTAGTAGTTTCTACTCTGATGCTATGATTTCAGAGTGCTAGATTTTGTTTTTGGACTTTAACATTGCATTTCGGAAAGAAAAACTAAATTAAATTGCGCACAGTCATGTGAACAAAATATTTTTTCGCACACAAACAGTATCCCATTAATTCGTCAAGTTCATCAAGTATGTAAAATGGTAGATGCCTTGGGCATGTTTATGTTTATGGGTGAAGTTCTAAAATCGGATTATGTGCATTTATGTATGCACACAAAGGACATATACAATATAGACAAACTTTGATAATCCTAAGAAATAATTTAATTTACTTCATTTAACAATAAATTGTCAGTGTTAAAACTGACACAAGAACTGTCACTTTCACTGGACACATGTCCACACACACACTTTCCTCCGATGATGTTGAGGACTCCACTGCTTTCCCCAGTCCTGCAAATTAAAATAAATAAACAAAAAGTATAAATGAGAAAATGTAAACAAATGTGTTTACATTTTCTCAACCCAAACCCTATCCTAATCCTGACCTACTTAAAATCTAAAAATAAAATAAATATAAAAATACTCAACTTATGTTCCTCCTGTGGAAATCCTGGACCCTTAAAAAGTATAAAAGGGTGAGGGATTTTCACAGAAAGGACATTCAGTAATCCACTGCCTTAGCGGTTGGTTCCGAGGTCTTTACCTCTGGCTCCTGGTTCCGGAGAATTCTCCTGGATTTCCGACCGAAAGGACGGTTTCTATTAGGTAATTTCTTACCTTCTCCCGCTCCTATACCACCAGACCTTTACCCATACCTGAGCCACCAATCCCTGCCTACCCAGACCATCCAGCGCCAAGTTTGAAATCTTGGCAGCTTGGTTTCCTGGCATTAAAAAGTAGTGTTGCTTGTAATTTTTTTCTTAAAAATTAAAATTAAATTTTTTTTGGAATATTTTTTTGAAATTTTGGTTTTTGGGATAAATTTAATTAGGCCCTTCCCGTGCTAAAACGAGGTAAATTTGGATCCTTTAAAAGTAGGTTTTTATAATTTTGGGATTTTTATTTTTTACTTAGTAAAAAGCCGGGTCTGGCAGGTGTGGGCACCTATCCTACCCTAATTATTTTTGCCTACCCTCCTTAAAATATTAGATGTGCATTTGCCCTGGGAATTTTTTATAAAAGAGTAGTTTTTCCGAGCATTAGCTCCGGATAAAATTCTACAGTTAAAATAAATTGTTTTCCGGGCAATGCACATATTCCGCGCGGAGCGCTGGATTAATTCTTAAATTCCCCAAACTGTTACTCTGCCAGTTTGAATTTTGCTCTACCTACTCCTAATAATTTTGAGAACCCACTTTTGTATAATTTTTAAATTACAACACCCTTGCTCTACCACTCCAATATATTAAAGAATTAAATTTCCAAAGTTCATTTTCATTTTGCTCTACCACTCCAATTAATTAAATTAATTAAATTCAAGTTTATTTTGATCAATTAAATTAAATTAAAAGTACCCATTTTTTATAACCCTATGAATTAAACTTATGCACCCTCACATAAATAACAATAAATACGCTACCGTTGTTGTTAGCAAATCATGCAGTAGTTTTCTAATGAAATAACAACCATTATTAGTTCCTTATTTCACACAACCCAATAAAACGTTCATATGCTTACCAGGATCACATAAACGGGAGTTCATTTTACTTAGCAGTTGCACCTGTTGTTGAATTTATGGAACGTTAAGATGAGTAAATGCTGAACATTCTTGAATTGGCAAATACAAACATTTGGAGTAGTTTACTGGCACGGGACAAGGTTTGGCATTCTTTTCGTAAAATAGATTTCCCATTCAACTAACTAGGAATTGGAAGTGCAGATAATTTTTGAATCGCTTTAAACATTTGCTAAAGGTCTTATCTGCAATTAAGTCATAGCCAGCGATGGGTAACGTTATTGATTAACGTTAATAAATAACGTTAGTATTGACAAAATCCTAGTAACGGTTAATGAGAAATAATGTTTAACATATTCCACTTGATTAACAAAAACTTAACGTAAATCGAAACCTCTGGACAGCAAATAACATAAACCGAATCACAATAATGTTATTATCCGCTATTAAAAATCCTGGCCACTTTTACAATTTACTGCCATCTCTTACAATTAGATGTAAGTTTCTCAAATCTAAAAATCGTTTCATGCAATCGTAAAACATTTATACTGATTTGCTTTAGAAATTTGAGTTTATTTCATCATGTGCATAGTAGCCAAACGTGTTAACAAAATAAATACTAAATTCAGCTAATTATACGCATCAAAATATATATCGGTGACCTGAGAGTTTTTTGTAAAGTTACTGTACTACTTTCATGTACATTGCCCACGGATGTGAAGCACCTTTTAGGATATCACAACTGTTCAATGCAAGTCATTTTATCATTCGCGAAAATGATAAATTATCGAAATGTATTTTTGATAATGATACACAAATACCCAATTGAAAACAAATTGAAACTGTTCCATATTCCCATGTTAGATTTCATTTTACTGTTTTAAATCATTTTGGCGTGAAATCTCCAGTTACAAATTGTAAACCACAATTACTTCATTTTGATTTTAGAACAAGTTGCCATTTTACGTTTAATCGGAAATGAGTGCAGACTATTTTTACTGGTTACCTACAATTTATTTATACTGAAGCTACTTGCATGAAGTCAAATTATTGTTTGCTGGAAACAAACGTTACGAAGACTTCGGGAATTAATAAAAACAATGCTTAATGAAGCTTTAGAATACAGTGAAAAAATTAGGAAAAAATATTTTCTTCAACCGTATTCATTATCGTTAATACATATTAACCGTTATTAGCCGATTAACGCTACGGAATCCAGCTGCTAACCGTTTATAACCATAACCGAATTCTTAAACCAATAACGAAAAAGAAAACCGAATTCAAACTATCATTAGCGTTTGAGCAGTTAACGTAAACCCAAATTTTTGGTTACCCATCACTGATCATAGCATATGTTTTGTAATAATTAACGTAATAATAATATTGTAATAAATGCTCTGTCAGTGTCCAGCATAAGTTTTGCCAGACACAATACTTGTAAGTACATCAAACTAGATGCAAAATACCCATTAGGCTACTACGGGAAAAAGTCGAGACAAGCATTCCACATTGTCCTATGCTGCCTCTTTGCAACGGAAATTATATGGAAGAGTGTGGAAGGGATTTCTTCAAAAGGAAATGACGAGGAAACCTTGTCCCTGAAAAACGGTAAGAATAAAATACTTCCAATACTTGAAAGTTTTCAGAAGATTAATGTAAAGTAGGAAAAAAGTTTTGATTTCATACCACGTTAGTTCACAATTTAAAGTACAATGAGTTTAATAATCTGCTTGTTCAAGTTGGAGCCGGCATGTGGAACAAATCATGAAGTTTGTCGGGTTATCATGGGGAAAACCGTTGTTTTAGATATGGCCTTTAAAAAGTTACCATATATTCCCTTCAATACATGACAAAATTTTAGACATGCAGGTTTTCAAAAATACGATCGCCTAACTCGGAAAAAATCACTAATCAAAATCGCAAAACCAGGGCGGGTTTCTCAAGCGATTGTTCTCAAAATTGAAAATTGTCAACGCCAAAATGTCTTTTTCATATGACCGTAAGTGGGAAAAAATTGGCATCGTTTAATTCCGACACGCGGCAGTGGGTACTACAATGATTCAATAAAATAAGCCCATATACAAATGTATACAGATAGCTTTATACATAATCATGACAATGTAAAAATGACCCTTGTATTACTGTACTCCTAAATCAACAAATTTTCGACGTTACAGTGGAATAGTTTGCAAACAATATTTAATTTAATAAAGTAATTATTACTTTCAATAAAAGTGGGTCTCTCAAAAACACACAATACTGTTTTCTCCAACAAGAAAAAAAAATTAGACACGTTCCTACTTTCTTTTTTTTTATTCTTATTTCCTGATTTCCCCTTTGAAGATAATTTCATTTATTTAGCAATTTCGGCTGTTCTATTAGAGCGCCTGGACTAGGCTCTAGTAAACTGGGATATGCTGAGCCGTATTTATCTCCGTAGTACGTATGATTTATACAGGGAGGGTGTTTTTACTAAAAGCAATTACATTGACCATGGTTACATATAATTATCTATCCATTTATTACTCATTCAATTTCGATGTGAGGCGATTTAAGAAGTTACTACTGCAAACATCTCGACCACATTATAAGCAATCAGCTTATAATGTGGTCACCAACGATTATATGGCAACTACATGAAACTGTTATGTTGGTTAACGTCGAAAAATAGGACAGCATAATCGGTACCTTGGGCTGGTCAATCTCTGGGATAAATCGTTCTGCAAAGAGAAATACAAAATTTTAAAACGATTGCAATGACCACTCGCAGGCGACAAACTTTCGGGTTGAATTTCCAATGATACCTCGATTCTTTTACAAAAGTAAAGTCAAACTTTCACTTGCAGAAATGATTTTGGCAAAGTTTGCTTTTCTCATTGCAATAATCCCGCAACCGATTATTTCTAAAACAAACGAATTGACGACAGTAATTTTGAAAATTATAGAAAACACATCAAATCAGTGGGATACACATTGTTCTTTGAGTATCTTATCTTATGAAAGAATAGAGTTAAATTTTAGCTTGCTCAGTTCAAAGGTTCTTCCCTTTCAAATTTCAACTTGGAGTGACGCAATACTACTGCAGAACCACAGCACCCAAAATCATAAATTTCAACAAAACTGTGAATATGTTATTGCTGATTTTCGGGATTCGAGTCTCGAGCAATTACAGTTTCCATTTTCAAATAAAAATTACCACTTTTTCCTCGTTTCCGAGGTGAACATAAACAAACTAGTAACATCGGAAGCATTTCTCCGCCTGAGATTCAAAATGGCTTTTGTGGACTCAAACCAGGAAGAAATAATTTCTTTTTTCGAGTCTGAAAACATCCCTGGAATATTCGATTCCAAAACTATATCTAACCTACGTCAAATGATATTTTCCTTCAATCCTAAATATAAAGTTGTTCCAAATGGTCATCTAAGAGCAGCGTTATTCGGAATAGATCCTTATTACATAAGCTATGGGAAGCAACTTTTGGGAACTTCCGTTGAGACATTATTAGCAGCTTCGAAATCTTACAACTTCACGTACACTCTGAAAATCACTCCTATACAGTTCATTCAGTTTCCCAATAAAACCTGGACGGGAATAATGGGAGACTTGATTCAGGGAAACGTTGATATTTTTTTCGGCATGGCGGTTAGTCTAGATAGATCTCATTATATTGATTATGGAACTATAGGACTAAATATGGACCTCACATTTATTACGGGTCATCCACGGGTAAACCTAGATTTGAATTCTTTCCTAAAACCTTTCCCTCAAATCGTTTGGATATTTCTGAGCCTTATTTTGCTGCTGCTCTTCGCTACGTTTGCCTTCAACGCTTACGTATTTTCGGGGAAGATAGGTGAATCAATTTCTTCCGCCTTTATCTTGGCACTAGGCCCGCTGTTAATCCAACCAATAGCCATACCTTCAAGAGTAGCACATCTGGTTGTTCTATGGATATTCTGTAGTATCTTGATTACTAATTTCTACAACTCTAACCTTTTGTCTCATATAACTCTCGCGAGATCAGAGTTTGTTCCGACAAAGTTCGAAGACATTAGTTTCAGTCCTGAGTATGATTTGCAATTAATTTTATTACCGGGCGGTACCTGTCAAACGTTTTTCAACACCACAACTAATCCGACCTACGTCCAAATCCGTCAGAGGTTTATGATGACTTCCAAATTTTTAGAATGCGTGACCTTGGCAGCAACGGAGAGAAAGAAAGTTTGCATTGGTTGGTCAACTACAATAAGACCTATCATAGCCAAAAACTTGTCCCTTCATGAAACATTCAGTCCAGTTTTGTTTGCTAAATTTCCCGCCATCTCTTCCTTCTTACATGCAGTGACTCAGAAAAATTCGAAGTTTATGTATTTTTTAAACCACATTACGGCATGGATAAGGGATACAGGTCTGAACCACAAATGGTTTCAAGATGTGCTACGTTTCAGACAAAGTAATGGCGCAAGATGGTTAGAATCGCACAAGAAATCGGATTTGTATGTAAAGCTTGCTGCAGCCGTCACTGAAACGCAGGGGGCGAAGGTGAAGCGGTTTTCAATGAAACATCTTTTTGATCCATTCTTGGTTTTGGTAATTGGTATGACCACATGTATTTTGGTATTTTTAATGGAATATATAAATCCAATTAAAACGAAGAAAGTTGACAAGTGGAAATCCCTGAAGAATAAAATTACTACGGATAGAATACAGAAACTGGTACTTTATGATGCTAGATATTACTGAGGGTAGACACTTGAATCAGTTTAGTTTTTAATTTTTAAGTATTAATTTTTAATATTTGCGTTTTGAACAAAATCACCCGAATTCCTTACAAAATTGTTGGGTGGAAATCATTCAGTTTGCTGCGACGCACTTAAAATATCGTCAAAATAAAAATTGAATTTGACTTCATCAAACTGGCTTCATATTTATATCCCAATTTGAACAATCGCCTGCTGAAAAGATCGTGGCAGGAATATTTCAACCAATCACATATTTCTACGAAGTATCAGTGCCGTAATCAAAAATTGAAGTTTGAACATTAAAAATGAATTTTGAAGTTGTGCTGGCCCTGATTGTACCTTTGTATACCTTGTTGGGTTTACCTCTAAATATTTGCCATGTATGGTTTATAGAAATTTAAAATTGAAATAAATTTGCCTGTTGCTGTATCTTTCCTTAAGGATAGACCACATGCTTTTTTTAAAAGTTTTTGCTTAAAAAATATGGTATGTCGACTGCCAAAAAAAATGTTTCTTATAATTCAGCACTTACAACCTCCCGAGGGAGATAACAATGGCTCAGGTGTGATAGCTTAAAGCGTCAATAACCCGGGCATTCAAGAGTCCAAACTGAAAAACGTTGAAACAAATACTTCTTGCCAAGAAGTGCCCTGTCATAAGGATAGCTGAAGCAAGGAGTATGATGAATATACGGGTCATCAGTTTAACCTCTCATTGTTAGCATACGATTAAAAACTGCAAGGTAAAAAGGGGTGCGTGCAAGATGTTTCATTGAAAGGCTGTAATACATAACCATCTAGGCCCATCTAAAATTCATAAATTTGTTATTATTAATGTTAATGTTAATTATTGGAGAGTATCATAAAAAGTCAGGAAAGACAGACCGGTTTTTGGAATAGTGGTTGTGAATAATGCTTTCTCGAGGTATTTATTTTTAGTCTGTAAAAAGAAAGTTTGATTAAAATACTGAATTAGCTTGGCAAATAAATACTGTAGAGCTTTGAAATACTTGTAAATCTATTGAGTGCTTCACTATCCAAGGAACACTTTAAATGTAACAGTCGTAGAAAAAATGAGAACACTTCTGCAATAACCAGATGTATTTTGACTGGAGAAATTATCTCTAATGGGTCTGGCTATTACTTATAATAAGCGTTTGAGATAACCCATTTCCAGAGAGAGGTAAATAGCGACAGCTGGTGGTGATTGTAAATTACCAACATTTGACCATTGTACTACTTAGGTTTGCCGCTATCGAATAGTCCTGTAGTAAGTAGTATTAATGCCATATGGTAGTACGGCTTCGACTATAGTTTTTCGTAAAATATTAAAGAGCTGGCAAATAAATATTTCGTGGAAAGAAGAATCGCAATCGCATAATAATTAATGGTATAAATGACAACTTATTTTTTTATGAATCTTTAAGAGATCCGATTGACTTTTCGAGATTATACTTTTGCCGATTGCTACTAGCAGGAATAATTACTACTGACAATGAGGCAGACAGTCTTCTTTAATATGGCCAACTAGCCAACTTCTCGTTAAACTTCGGTTGCAGTTATCTCAGAAAGTGGCACATACAAGCGTCATATTTTATTTCTTGGGACAACTCAGCATCATTATTTTTCCTGTCCCGGAAATTTCTGATTTAGGTGGTACTGATGAGACATTATGATTTAATCCAGTTATGCTGCGTCAGGTTTATGGTATGGCCGCACGAGAGAACATGAATCGAGAAAAGGATGTGAAACACCCTGTGTATTATTTGACGATGAGTATTTTTTCATGAACATTTATTTGCATTTAATGTCAATACCACTGGTATATAAATTGTAGCCACCAAAGCAAATGAAGTTTTGTGTGGTAATGAATTGCTTCAAAAATTTACCGTCACTAAAAATATAAGTTTTGAAATATTTGGACTCTTTGTCACCACTTTTGCTGCTGCGACCGTAATTTTGAGGTATGATTTGTTTTAACAAACTTCATAAGGACTTATTTCTACATAATAATTTAATTGGTGTAGACCACAATTCGTTAATGTGATTTACCAATTATTTTGAATGTATTACTAGAATTCTTACTAGAGCCCAGGATAATCCAGCCACAACTTATGAAATGCATAATTACACATCTCTGGTAAAATGTGATAGAAGATTCAGTATTCGAAGAAATCAAATGACCAGAAACTTATGTGTTAAATGTAACACGATATCAATTGTTGAGTCTTGAGAAGCTAAACTTATATTAATAATGATTGTAAAATAATTGGGATATTATAGCTTCATCTGCGAAAAGTAACAAGGGCAAAATAGTTCATTCATAAGTTTTTCCGCAGATACTCTAAAATTTGTTTCAAATTTTATGAATGTTGAGATTATACGGATTCTTAATTCAGCAATTTTACAATGTAAACTTTATGAAGATTCATTTGAGGCTTAGGACCAATTTTAAAGGCCAACAATTTCGTTCTCATGACCTAAGGAGACTTAAATAGTAGTATTTATTTAATTTCAGCTATGAAAAACAAAACTACGAGTTAGTCATAAACTTTACCTTACCGTTTTAAATACTGAAGTCCAATTTTTGACATGAAGGTGATGTTATGCTTAATTAAATCCACATAAAATTTGCATACGCAAAGCCACACATGAAAGAATACGAGTTCAGAAATGCGTTTTTGGAATATTTAATCAGAAGGAACAAGTTACTTTCGCTAAAAGAGATTGTCTAATAATAACGTCATAATATTATCTGTAGTAGGAAAAATACTATTTACACACGTTTCTATTTTTATCTATTCATCATTATTCCCTGATTTCCCCTTACGAGATAATTTCATTTGTTTAGCACTACGGACTGCTATAACAGAGAGCATGAACTATACTTCGGTAACCCGGAGTTGTTTTAGTCACGAATAACTTATTAACGGCCCGGTGTATTTACCTAAATCAATTACACTGAGTAATGAATCCACCAATTTATTAATTCATTTTCGATGTGAGGCAATTTAAGACGTCGTTACACACATCTCACAATCATTTTATTACCTGGCCATCAATTATTATGTGAGTCATGCATGAAACTGCTATGTAGGCTTAGGTGCACAATGTCAATAGGCCCATAAATCGTTCTAGGAAAAGGATCATGAATTTTGTAAAGCAATTGCAATGTCCACGTGCCTGTATGAAACATTCGTTTTTCAATTTCGTTGATAGTGGAACTCATTTACAACAGTAAAGTCAAGCCCTTCAGGACTCGATATCGTGACGAAATGATTTTGGCTAAGCTTGCTTTGCTCATTGCAATATTCTCACATGTGGTTATTGTTTCAACATTCGAAGTTACGGCAGTAATTTTAAAAATAATAGAAAACACATCAAAACTTTGGGATACAAATTGTCCTGTGAGTATCGTATCTTACGAAAGAATAGATTTAAATTTTGCCTTGCTCAGCTCAAAGAACCTCCCTTTACAAATTTCAACTAGGAGTGACGCAACACTGTTACAGGACTACAGCATCCAAAACCAGAAATTTAAACAAAATTGCAAATTTGTTATTGCTAACTTTCGAAGATTGGGTCTGAAGCAATTGAAGTTACCACTCTCGAATCAGAATTACCATTTGTTTCTTGTTTCTGAGGATTCCATCAAAAAATTAGTAAAATTGAATGGATTTCTCCGCTTGAGATCTAAATTGGTTCTTGTGGATTCAAATCCGAAAGAAATTTATTTATTTACCGAGTGTGAAAACAAACCTGGGGTATTCAGTTCCGAAACTATACTTAACCTACATCAAATGATATTCTCATTCAATCCTAAGTATAATGTTGTAAACAACGGGCATGTCAATGTAGGGATATTTAGTATGGATCCTTACTATATAAAATCCGGGAGACAATTGCTGGGAACTTCCGTTGAGACATTATTAGCAATTTCAAAAGCTTACAATTTCACATACACTCTGAAAACATTTCCTATAAGGTTCATTCAGTTGCCTAATAAAACTTGGACTGGAATAATGGGTAACTTGATTGAGGGGAAGGTTGATATTTCCTTCACCATGGCAGCTAGTCATCACCGCTCTCAGTATATTGATTATGGAACTATTGGAATGGACATGGACCTCACATTTGTCACGGGTCACCCACGGGTGAATCTGGAGTGGAATTCTTTTTTAAGACCTTTCACTCAAATCGTTTGGATATTTTTGTGCCTTATTTTGCTGCTACTTTTTGTCACATTTGTCTTCAATGAATACGTTTTTTCGGGAAAGATAATTAAATCAATGTCTTCAGCGTTTACATTAGCGCTGGGTCCGCTGTTAATCCAGGTCATAGCGATACCTTCAAGAGTAACACATCTGGTTGTTCTGTGGATTCTCTCCAGTATCTTAATCAACAATTTCTACAACTCTAACCTCCTGTCTCATATTACTCTCCCAGCGTCGGAGTTTGTGCCATCAACGTTTGAAGACCTTAGTTTTAGTCCTGATTATGATTTGCAAATAATTTTATTGCCAGGTGCCAGGTGCCAAACATTTTTCAAAACCACAACGAATCCGACGTACGTCCAAATCCGTCAGATGTATACGATGACACCGAAATTTTTGGAATGCGTATCCTTGGCAGCTACCGGGAGAAAAAAGGTTTGCATTGGTTGGTCTGTTACAATAAAACCTCTTGTAGCTAAGAACTTGACTCTTCATGAAACATTCAGTCCAGTTTTATATGCAAAATTTCCCGCCATAACTACCTTCCTACATGCAGTGACACAGAAGAATTCAAAGTTTATGTATTTTTTAAACCACATTACGGCATGGATAAGGGATACAGGTCTGAACCACAAATGGTTTCAGGATGTTCTACATTTTCGACAAAGCAGTGGTGGAAAATGGTTAGAAACGCACAAGAAATCGGAGCTGTATGTAAAACTTGCTGCAGCTGTTACTGAAACGCATGAATCGAAGGTGAAGCGGTTTTCGGTGAAACACCTTTTTGGCCCGTTTTCTGTTTTGATCGCTCTAATAGCTATTTGTATTGTAATATTTTTAATGGAATTTACATATTCAATTAAAGCGAATCAAGTTATGAAATGTAAATCATTGAAAATCAAAGTTACTAAAGAAAGGATAAAGAAACTGGTGCTCTACGACGTTCGATTGTAATTCCTAAAATTAACCCCACACATGGTTACATTATATAACGTGTTAATGTTTTGCTGCCTCCCAAATGTTAATTAGTAGTATTTAGTTCTACAACGGTTTAGTTGGCTAAGGGTTGGTTGAGCCTTAATTGTTGCTACAGGTTGGAAAATGGATTGCAAACTAATTATGAAAGGGAAAAATAATTACTCCAATTTTATTAAATTCTCTTAAAAAAAGTAAAACAAAATCTGGTTCGGTCCAACACTTGGACCGGACCAGATGGAATTGTCAAGGGTCATTACCATACCAGACCAAAGGACCATGGTCCTAACCGTTCGGGAAAAGAAACAATTATAGATTCCCATGTAAAGTTTAAAATTGTCATTTTACAGACAAAACAATTCCCGTAACAAAACTTGAATAATTAGTTTTAAATTATGTACAACTACTAAATTTTAAATGGTTTTCTATACCATGGTCTTTGGTCTGGTTTGGTCTAACCTTTCGACCAGACAAATGGTAAACGTTTCAGCTATCCTTGTCGTTCTGAATGGTTCATTTCTGTAAAAGTAGGTTCACATGGATGCGTTTATTCATGCATTTTGACATCAACGCGTGTTCACTTGGTAGCGCTTATATGGATATAATATAAGGATAATAATAGGATACTGAAAGGAATGATAAGGATGTAAAAGGGAAAGCACCGGAGGTTTGAGCGACTGATTAGGAGAAGTGTGCGAACGGAGAGTGAGCAATTCAAGACGGAAGTCTATGGTTAGGATCGGAGCAGGCTAGTTCTCCTGGGACTCAATAGGAAGCATCCAGAGGAATTATCGTTAGGATTTCTAATTAGGATAAAAGATTGATTGTAGATTTGATAGTTGAAAGGTGTTGTGTTGGAATAAATATGAAGGACTTAAGTTAAAAAGGACAATTCGGACTTCAAGGATTCGAAGTGTTGTAAAGGATTTATTAGCTAAGATGGGTTTCATCTAATCCTCATCACTACACCATAGATTGCAGCCGAAAGGTTTCCTCACAGCCAAGCATTACACACGAAGAATAACAAACAGTTATAGTGATCTGCTCACCATCATTAAAGGATCATAAAAGAGGATCTAAGCATATCAACGTTACACGCCCATGTGGATGCGTTTGCGCTAAGGATCATGCGTTTCACCCTGCGTTGGTGTTTATGCGATTTTAAGCGCGATTTGAGAGTTTAGAGAATTACTTTGACGCACGTCCAGAAAGAGATCAAAATGTCACGAGGGAGAAAGGTTTCTACTGCAATGTTATAATTAAATATTCGAAACAACAATTGAACAAACATTAAACTAGTCTTAATTAGCATTTTCCTGCCTTGTAGTTGTAATAATATCTCATTCCAGAATTAAGGAGGTCCCGGGATAGCAAGATGTTTTCCGTCAATAGCTCCCACACACTGGAAACTGCCAAGCTAATTCACATTCCTTTGAAACATTTTGAAACTCTACCACTGGGTGGCTTCAGATAGATTGGTTTCAATACCTCAAAAACGTTCTGGTACGTTAACCGAACTATTTAGCAAACAGTACTCCTTAGGCTCCTCACAATTTCAATTAGTAATTGCAACTGTCAATTACAAATACAATTTCGATTCAATTTCAATTGACTCCAATCTCCAAGTTGTAAATTGAAATCAATTTCAAATAAAAACGGTATTTTTGTTGTTGAATCAATTTCAATTACAAATCAACTAGCAATTCAGGCATTATAATTGACAACTTTCACCAATTCAATTTCAAGTGACTGCGTTGTCAATAGTTGAAATAAATAGTTGACAACTAGTGAATATTAAAGCTATCATGCGCGAATGTGTTATCAAAGGGAGATAACAAGAATTCCTACAACAAATGTCACCTCACCGTGTTGCATATTGGCTTATAATATAAAGCATTTTAAATACGATTCCAAGGATGAATTCGGGCGGTATCGATCAGCGCCCCCTACAAAATCTACATATAGGAAAAATGGCTTAGTGGACGCTTTTCCATTTATAAATACGGAAACAATATTGTTTATTTTCGTAAACGTTTCATGCTTAAATGCAATGTGTATTTACTTTGTCATACTTTAGGTAAATCCTAATCTTTCCTGGGTGGATCGAGACTTTTAGCGAGCTTCTGCTACTAATGCTTAGAATGTTTGTTTTGCACTGCGAATGACCTTTTGACCTCAATTACTACAAATTCATCCATACTAAAACGGTACGGCACATCCTTGTAGCCTATGAAGATCAGACATGGGAATCTCTACTTTGCAGATAAACATCTTGCGAGGACAACTTTCAAATTTATTGTAGACAATCTCATTATTATGTTGCCAACGTTTTAGCTTCAGATTTGACGAATTGGCTGAATCACGGGTTCTGCACGTCTGTGTTTATTGTCCATACAAATTCACTCATGTACAACAAGAATACAATCAAAAAACCTTACAAGGCCCGGAGTTGTTTTTACATTCATACAGACACAACAGGGCCATTAGTAATAATAAACAAATTAGTTACGTTTTTGTTGTTATTTTTAAAACCTTTTAGATTGCTATAAATATTTAAAGAAAAAACAAGGCGATCGTTACCTGCGCTTAATTGTAAGTGGATTTCCGATGTTCTGTGGGGAGATGCTTCTGTCATAGATACACACCCGCATGAGAGATGAGAGCAACGCTTGCCCTTATGAAAACTACGATATATTCAGTGTATGAGGGTGTAACATTTTGATGCTCTCATTGAAATGAGGGTGATGGGGATTCATTGCGTTCACGACATGACACGGTAGCACTGGTAAATCTATGCAGCTTTTTGCTTCAATCATTCAAGTAAAATATTAGCTGAATGTTAAAGTGCGACAGTGTGTATTTAAATTCAGTTCTACTAGTGGCATGTAGAGGAATAATCCTGTTATTTTAATAAAACATGGTTTCGTGTTTGAAAGTGAGTGAATCAAAGCTAAAAGACCGCTCAAAACATCAAAACAAAGTAAAAAACAAATCGGTTTCAACTAAAACTGTTTAAAGCTTGTTTCAAAAGGGTAACCAAGTTATTTCCAAAACTATATGGAAAGATTCAATCTCCAGCTTGCACGTGTTTAGAAAAATCAACTCGTATTACATCCAGAAGATGTACGAATGAGTAATAACGGGCTAGATGTATTTGTAAATTCCGAACGTAATTCTAAATGTTGCACAGAAAGCTCATTAAACAACTGGGACACTACAACATAGTTCGAAGCGTTCCAATGGCACAAACATGTTTTATATGTTTTTGAGCGTGCAATATGTGTAGGTTTAGTGTTACGTGTACATACTGATCGAAGATTTTGGTGCATTAAATTTAAATAATGAATCCCAGCGAGTTACTTACTTAATTGCTTTATTAGTACAGTTAAAATATATACACATTCGCATTCCGTCTTTTTCAAATTTTTCAACTTCATTTAAAAAGCTCCATAAATACCGAACCAAAAAATCCAAAGAAAGTATTTTCATACCTCCTTGGATGTTTACTACATATGGCAGGTATTGTGACTCTACAGTGTAAGTTTGCAGAAATATCCCAGTGGCCTATTTCACCAATGCAACTTTTCATTTTTCACTTTTCGTTTTTAGGGTGGCGTCAGCCCCCTAGTAAAATAGCCTTGTCCGTCCGTCCGTGTGTCCCTCCGCACGATTACGCAAAAACTTCTGAACCGATTTCAATGAAATTTTTTATTGGGCATTACTTGTATGAAAAGTAAGGCTGAGTTCGTATTTGGTTGAAATCGGCCGGATAGTTTTTTTGAAAACAATTCTTGAAATTTTGGACTTTATGTCAAATGAGTGTTATCTCTAAAACTACTGAATCGATTTCAATGAAGCTTTTTGTGAATATTGCTTATGTAAAAAGTAATGGTCACTTTTCATTTGGTTGAAATCGGCCCGGTAGTTTTTATCGAAAACAATTCTGAAATTTCGAAAAAAACTAAATTTTTTCCTACTTTGATGGCCGCGGCTGACGCCACCCTACGCGAAGCCTCAAATTATAGCGTAGCGATGATTTTTCACTTCGCAATAAACCCAAAGTGAAACGTGCGGAGCATTTCTCAAAATATGCTCATCAACATTATATTTAAAGTGAAAAGCGCAAATTTTCACACCGTATCTATCAGCACTAAGGTGAGCGCCAAATGGAATTTTTAAGTGCATATCATATTGCCTTTTGGAAATTTATAAATATCTCGAGGAATGCATAGAAACTACAGTCATTCCTTATCAATTTACATTAGGTAATTACTTACACATTAAGTAAGTAACGGCCATCATTGTTAGTGTTCATTTGGTGAAACAAATCAATGGGATGAAAAAAGACGAGCGCAGTGACCGACTGTTTAAAAATACAATCTTCGAGAAGACAAATAAAACCCGGTATTTAGTGGAATGCTGCGATTCAATAACACGGGTAACTTTTGCACCACACGTTTATTACAATTTTAATTGTTACATGTGTCGAGCTTAAATTTTGTCAGACAGAAGAATGAGATCGACAGATGAACTTCTGGACGTCATTCCATTTCTTCGAGTTAATGGATTCTGAGAGGCATTTATGCATTTGCATGCAGTTCTTGTTATTGTTTTTCAATAAATAGGCAATACATTTATGTTTCATTGATTAAAGTTAGAAAACATTATTTTTATAACCGTTTTTAACCGTTTAACTGTCGTGGAAGTTGTAACCGTAATTTTGGAAAATTGTTTTTAACCGTTTAACAGAATAGTAAGGAAGCCGTAACAGTTTTTACCAATAACCGTAACTTCAGATAACGTAAACCATCACGTTAACGCAAATAATTCTGAGAGAAACGTTAAGGTATTAACCAAAACCATATTTTTCGGTTTTCCATCCCTGGCCTAAATCTTGCGCGCTGATCTTAAGAGTAGAGCGCGAAATTTTAATGGCCACAAACTCCATGCCTAGGTCATTAATTTATAAGGATGGTAGCGACAATCCCCATAAGAGCAAACCGCGCGAAAAAAAGTCGAACGCGTGACGTCACCGTGGAAGATACTTTAGACGAGTTCCCTGTATTATTATTGTTAGATAACTTGCAAAAAGCTGCTCCGTATTTGATTATTCTGAAGGTGTACGACTGAAATAATGCATACGAATTTTGAAAAGAAGATAAAACTAATAATTGTCGATTTCTTTTAACTTAAATTAATTACTTTAAGTACTAATTAGAGTCGCAAACAATGGGTAGAAAGACACTTGTTTACAAGTGTAGGGAATGAATGAGAAATTTCTCATCTTCCCCCGTGACGTCACCATAAGTGAAACTCCGCCCTCTTTTCTGCTGTGTAGGGATTGTCGCCCCGTTGGGGGATAATGCAATTAAAAAATTCAGAATGAGTGATTTGAATCTGTACTGTACTACGTTTTCAATATCCTGGAATTATCGATTAGAAGATTCAATTCACTATTCATTCTTGTTTATTCCGCTTCTTCAGAATTCCGTGTTTTTCAAATTTTTCAAAAATTCTGAAAAAATGCTCTATAAACAATATACTAAAAAATTGAAAGGAAATACAATTTGATGCCTCCTTGGGATGTTTACTACCCCCTTATGACAAGTATTGGGACTCTGATGGGTATTCTCACAGAAATATCTCGGGTAACCAAAATAAACTGTTGTTTGTAGTGTTAGGCTAAGATTACGAGCTCAGTAAATTTTTGTTTAATTTTAGATCATACTAACGAATCATTCGGTTATAAATATATGTACATAGTGGAGTTTTAGTAAATAAGAATGGCTAATTCTTCAATTGAGCAGATGCCCTGACAAAGGATATTCTCACGCTCCAGCAGCAAGATTATTTAAGATTTAGTCGTACTGTATGGTTAGCCAGGATAATACTAGCTTATAATATATAATTTGTATTTCTGGTTAGACAGATTATTGTGGGAAGGCACTGGAACTTCTAGGAGGACGAGTTCGGTACTTGAAAATGCTTTGTTTCATTGTTTTTGCAATGATAACAAAATAGGTACTTGCAGATTAATAAAAGTAGCAGGGATATCAATCATACATACATATGTATAATTACATATGCCCAGCCTCACTATTTTCTATCATTTGAAGGCTTTTGAGATCACTATTGAATTAAATGAGTTTGATTTAAATGTCGTCACTCCAAGGAATCAATGGCTACCGAGAGCGGTCATTGTTAAATATATTTGCAATCGTAATGTGACCATAAGAGTATATGTAGTTACGTCTGATAACCAAACAGTGAGTCAAACCAAAAGCTCTGAATAATACGAAAACTATTATTTATGCGTTTAATTGTAGAAGCAACAAGAAAATTTTATCTGTGACCCAAGAATAGGTATTATTTTACGCCATGGATGTCCAGACCAGTTGTCCTTTTGTTTTATGTACATATTTTTTAATCGGTTCCAAACTCTGAGAAAGTTCAGTTGAGTTTCTGCAAGCTGTCGATACTTATAGTGTAGCTTGGCACCCCGGAATAAGGGGGATAGGAGGGACATTGTCCCCCCAAATATTTTCTGGGAAGGACAGGCAATACAACTGTATTCTCCCCTCTTCAGGAATTAAATTAGTTTTTTTCTGACTTTTTCTGTCAAAATTGCAATAAAGCTTCAAATTTTGAATTCCTGTACGAAGCGCTTTTAATTGTATTTAAAAAACTACTTGCAGAAGTCAGTTTATCCAGGTAACTATCAAAATTATCTTGGTGGCAGATCCGCAGATGAATTTAATTATTTAATAAAAACAAGTCAATCCTTCCGGCAGACTGAATAGCACAAAATCACGAAATTGAGAATAATTCGAAAACAAAAAGCGAAGTCGAGCAGTACGATCAACAATTTCACGAAATGCTCAAAATTAGGTTGACAAGCCATGGGACATGCTACGGCAGTCCGAAATGATTTTTCAAAGCCTCCCTTTTCAACCTTGTTAATGATTTTATTTAAATTATTTTATGTCAGTCAGTTTGCAATAAACTTTCAGGGTTGAAACTGTGATAGGGTGATAATTTACATAAATAGTACCTTAAGAATTCAAGGCACTGCGGCCCCTCAAGAAAATAAATGATATTTTTCTATCCATTAATTTTGCTATTGTTGACTTTTTTAAATTTCGAATATTACTTCCCCGTAGCCATGCCGAACATTTTGACCTCCCCTTACCAGCTCATAATAATTCTGGCATTTTATTTTTCATTTTCTGCACCACAAATTTTGGCCTGGATCAAAAGTTTGACAATATTGAAATGGTCCGTTCCAAAGTCATGCCATACGAATAAATCTGCTCCAAAACGTCGGACCAGACAGTTAATACCAGGGTTGGTTTGGTTTAAACCAAATGATTTAAACCATGGTTTAAACCATGGTTTAAACCAAACGGTTTTTTTATAAAAACCAATGGTTTAAACCAAACCTGAAATTTTAGTATTTTCAATCCAAAATGCTTATATTTCGTCGTGCACAAAACTTGTGCAGTTACTGTGATATTGTGTAGTTAAACTTTAGTGAAGTAAATAATACTATTAGCCTTTGGTCTTGTACATTTAGAAATTCGGAATCGTTTGTAAAATGAAAAATGCCAAACTTGTGTTTATGCTGCAAATTTATCGTTAAAATTATATCTAAATTATTAAACATTTAATGCTTTGTGATACTTACTGAGTTTTTGAAACAAGTAAATTTGTTCAAATCCACATGTTTTTGCATATTAATGAATGTTTTGGATTGAAAATTTGTTTAAACCAAAAAAACCCGGTTTAAACCAAAAAAACCTGGTTGTTTGGTTTTTTTGAAAAAAACCAAAAAAACCCCCAACCCTGGTTAATACCAATTCTGGATAAGCAGCCTAACGGGCACTTTGGTCGGACCAAATTATAAACTTAAAGTTTTTGTTATGATAGTATTGAAAAGGATACAACAGTGAATCAAAACATCAACCATAGTAGTCTATATAAATTATATATTTAAATAATTACAACTAAATACACGTTAATTAGTTAAAAAATTGCTTCAAATAATTCATCACCACAAAATTTAGTTCAATTAATCTGATCCAACCGATGGAACAGGTCATGAACTTCTAACTCAGTGAATCTACCTGAGATTGTTCCTTGGACCAAATTTATGGGACGTGGAATTGTCCTTCGTTCAATAGTCCTGCGATCGAACGATTCCCAAAACTAGTTTTCAATCAGTGAAATGATTCTTTGATATCTCTATTTCAAATCCCTAACTTTGCTAGTATTTATTGTTTGTGATAAATATTTTTTTGTGAAAGCTTTTTTTTAAATTTACAAGAAAATTCTTTAAAATTAAAAAGATCCATACTTCAGATGCATATATAAGCTAGCAAAAATAATATGTAACCTTATAAGTACCAATAGTACCATACATACGTTTACATGCACTAGCACAGCAACTAAAATTAACTAAACCTTTTGTCCCCCCCCCATCTTTTTGGACGTACCTTCTCCTAGACGCCATTTCTGTCTTTATTCCTCCAGTATTCAAATTATTTAAATTTTCTCTGAAATTGGCATTTAAATATTTTTTTCCTTCCAGCAGTAGTCATTGCTGAAGTAGTATTGCTCCAGCACTTATTTAGATATAAATTAAAAACTATAAGGAATAGGGACTGTGTTTTGTATTTAAAGAGCTAAGGGGGATAGTGGGTTGATTCCTTGCCTGAAAATTTTAAATGAACTGTGTGTAATAGTATAATTATATATACCTACATTTATTCCTATACCATGCTTTTATTTAAAATTTCCAGTATTTTGATGTGCAAATAATTTTTAATTGTTTCGGAAACCGAGTCAAAACTCTGATGCTATCAAAATAATTAGGATTCTTAAATTCTGACCTTTTGCTGTATTACATTCCATCGAAATATGAAAATCCCCATGATTTTGTATTACAACAATTCATTTTTCAAAAACAAATTTTCGTTGGGATGTAATGTTAATAAGGAGAATCAACTGTATAAATTCATTAGAATTTGGTACGTATTACGTTTAGAGCAAATGTGATACCAACATTACAATTTTGTTTTTACAATCACATGCTTTTCAGTGGATGTTCAATTTCTAAGGTCAATGTGATACTTTCAAGAGGTAGTACTTGTATAATATACTGTTCTGTAAATAAAAAAACAATTGTATTGAGATTCATATTCAAACATTTGCCTCATTATTTAAATTCGTGGTTCGTATGGAATAGCTTATAATCGTGTGTGCACTGCGTTTAAGTAATTTTAAGTTAAGCAAATACAGCACAAGTTTTAGTGAAAATTAGCACTTCCCCTTATAACATCATTTTATTTCTTCAGCACGGTAAGATTCTCAAGTCGACTGTGTCTAATATACAGCGTTCAACACAACTATGCTCAACTATATAATTAAAGCTAACAGTCGACAAAGGACTGATACCTGGCAGAATCTATTTTACCTAAAGCAATGAACCTGTCCACCTTTGCATACATACGTGCACGTGTGTAACTAGTTCAGGTTCAAACTGAGGTCCTTATAAAAATTGCAACACATACATCTTCCAATCTGTGATCTGACTCGGTTCGGTAGTAAATACATACATATATAGGGCTAATATGCCAATATGTATTTATTTGTCTTGAGGAGAAAAACAGTACACGATAATTGATAAGCATTACCCATGAAACGATTTGGGACAATTCGTTTTGAAAATCGGAACATCACATTCAGAAAATAATTACAAGGCCTTCATGCGGATGTAAACCCTTCGGTCTCCATTTCCAACTTCAATAGTACCTCAGTTCACTCCCTTAAGTAAAGTCTGACCTTACAAATTCTGCTTGACATGTTCGTACCAACGTTTTATATTCTCATTGGAATGATTTCATACCCGCAAATTGTTGCAGCACTCAAGGCGACGCCCGGATCTGTGATATTAAAAATAATAGAAAATACATCAGCAATTTGGGGTGTACATTGTCCTTTAAGTATCTTAACTTTCGACACGAATGAGTTACATCTTCTCTTGTTCGGTTCAAATGGAATCCCATTAAAAATTTTAACTTGGAGTGACGCAAAACCCTTAATGAACTACAAACCCGACAAAAACAAGTTTCAACATAACTGTGAATATGTCATTGCTGACTTTCAAAGTTCGGGGCTCGAGAAATTCGATTACTCATTCTCGAATCAAAATTACCATTTTTTCCTTGCTACTGAGACGAACATTGACAAAATAATGAACTCGGAAGGATTTCTCCGGCTCAGATTCAAAACGGTCGTTGTGGACTCAAACCGGGAAGAACTTAATTTCGTTTCCGAAACTGAAAACAAACCTGGAATATTCAATTCCGAAACTATACTAGACCTGCCTCAAATATTATTCTCATTCAATCCTAAGTATAAAGTTGCAAACAACGGGCATTTCAACGCAGCGATATTTAGTGTCGATCCTCATTATATGAAATCCGGGAGACAATTGTTGGGAATGTCAATTGAGACATTATCAGCAGCTTCGAAGGCTTACAACTTCACATACACTGTGAAAACCACTCCCATAAGGTTCATTCAGTTGCCTAATAAAACCTGGACAGGTATAATGGGTGACTTGATTGAGGGGAAAGTTGATATTTTTTTCAGCATGGCGGCAAGTCATCACCGCTCTCAGTATATTGATTATGGAACGATCGGAATGGACATGGACCTCACATTTGTCACGGGTCACCCACGAGTGAAATTGGAATGGAATTCATTTCTAAAACCTTTCACTCAAATCGTCTGGATATTTTTGTTTCTCATTTTGCTGCTTCTTTTTGGTACATTCGTCTTCAATGCATATGTATTTTCGGGAAAGATAATTAAATCAATGTCTTCAGCCTTTATATTAGCGCTGGGTCCGCTGTTAATCCAGGTCATAGCGATACCTTCAAGAGTAACACATCTGGTTGTTCTGTGGATTCTCTCCAGCATCTTAATTAACAATTTCTACAACTCTAACCTTCTGTCTCATATTACTCTCCCAGCGTCCGAGTTTGTGCCATCAACGTTCGAAGAGCTTAGTTTGAGTCCTGAGTATGACTTGCAACTAATATTATTCCCAGGTGCCAGGTGCCAAACATTTTTCAAAACGACAACTAACCCGACGTACGTCCGAATTCGTCAGAGGTATAAGATGACATCGAAATTTTTAGAATGCGTGACCTTGGCAGCAACGGATAGAAAGAAAGTTTGTATTGGTTGGTCAATTCAGATTAAATCTCTCGTGGCAAAAAACTTGACTCTTCATGGATCATTCAGTCCGGTTTTGGTTGCAAAATTACCCGCCATAACTACCTTCCTGCATGCAGTGACTCAGAAAAATTCGAAGTTTATGTATTTTTTAAACCACATTACGGCATGGATAAGAGATACGGGTCTGAACCACAAATGGTTTCAAGATGTGCTACATTTTAGACGAAGTAATGGCGCGAAATGGTTAGAAGCTCACAAGAAGTCGGAGTTGTATGTAAAGCTTGCTGCAGCCGTCAGTGAAACTCATGAGTCGAAGGTGAAGAGGTTTTCGATGAAACATCTTTTTGGTCCATTTTTTGTTTTGATCGTTCTAGTAGCCATTGGCATTTTAGTATTTTTTATGGAATATATGATTCCAATTAAGACGAACAAAGTTGAGTGTTGTAAATCACTTAAAAAGAAAATTACTAACGAAAGGATAAAGAAACTGGTGTTTTATGACGTTAGATTGTAATTCCTAAATTGACAGGATTAAAATAAATCTTCATCAGGGCATTTAAATAAATTATTTCCTCGAAACGACGGGAATACGTCGGAGTGAATAAACAAAATTATTTATGTAAGTAAGAATAATAAAGTTTTGCAGCCTTCCAAATGCTAAATAGCAATGTTAAGTTGGACAACGCTTAGGTGGGAAAGGGTTGGTTGAACCTCAATTTTTACTTCAGGTTGGAAAATGGATTGCAAATTAATTACGAAAGAGGAAAATTACAACTTTGCAGAAAGTTGCAGTGTGATAGAAATTTCTTTACTGGTACTTCCACATCATCCTGGAAAGGCAGTACATATCTACAAGTGACCCGCTGCACTGCAAATGAAGCCAGAATATTATATAATAAATTACTCTTTCACCAAAAAGTAGAAAAGGTTCTATCATAGATGCACACCCTCATGAGGGATGAGGGCAACGCTCACGCTCACTCTCATGAGGACTACGATGTAATCACTGTATGAGAATGAGCGCTTGCAAATTTTTGATGCTCTCATTGAAATGAGCTTGAGGACAGCAGGTACTCATATTGTAATCACGAAGTGAGAGGGTGAGGGGGATTTATCGCACTCACGATACGGTAGCACAAATAAAAAATATGTAGAATAATGCCATCTTGCGTTAAGGTAATAATTATCTATGCAGCGTTTTGCTTCGATATAAAGTAAAATACCAGCTGAATATTATTATCAATGTGCATTTTAATTCAGTTCTACAAGTTTCAATCTCCATCTTGAACGTCTTTTCAAAAATCAGCTCGCATTACATCCAGAAGATGTACGAATGAGTAATAATGGGCTAGATGTATTTGTAAATTCTGAACGTAATACTGAATGCTGCACAGAAAGTTCATTAAATAACTGGGAGTTAAATTAAAAAAATGAAACACCCAAGAAGCGTCCATTCTTCCAAATCCCAGCCGAAATTCAAAACAATCATCAATATGAAGGATAATTAATGCTATAGTAAACGAATAGTAAAAGCGAACCAATACATAATGATGCATACATAATATCGTATTTCTCAATTTTTCAATTAACGTGCACTAAAATCCCCTTTTTCTGTAATAAAAATATTCGACTACAGCAACAATAATATTCAATGTCCGCATTTTTCTGTCGGATTGTATGCGCATACGCTGACTGACGGAAGCCTCGTATTAAAAGGTGAACTTTATAAACGTAAACGAATAATTTCAAAACAATAATATACAATTGAACTATATAGCCAAACTCAATGTAAACGTAAATTAAATGAGCGCACTTATGAGCGCGAGGGTGAGCGCATAAATTATTTTTGGTGCGCTCATGAGCGTGAGGGCGATTACAATATGTATACAAAATTGTGAGGCAGCTTGAGGGCGAGCGAGCGCTGCGAATGAGCGTGAGGTGAGGGTGAGCGAAAATAAAATGTGCATCTATGGGTTCTATGCCTGAAAAGACATTACAGATGTTACATTGTTATGTAATTTTTGAAGTAAAGAATGGAAATGTGTAGCTAAGTTACTGAAATTTAGTTGTGGACAGAAGTAACCTAGGTAATTTTTAAAAATGTAAAAATATCTTTATAAATGAGAATCTAAATTTATGTCTTGTTGTTTATGGTATAATTATTAAAAGCTTGTGAATCTTCTGAATTATTTAATTCAAACAAATTAACAGCTGAACTTCTGTTTCGATAATCTAAACGAAGAACAATTGGAAAACGTTTCTTCAAATACGTCAAAAAGTGAAAGGACATCAACATACTCACATATTTAAGCACTGTACGTCATTAAAGTGTTAACTCTAAAGGCACATTCATATATATTAGTGTGCACACATAATTAGTTATAGTAATTTTATTCTGAGAATAAGACTCGTATGCCAGTTATGCTGAGTATGAAAGCTGTATCGCCCAGTAAATATCTATTTTTCTTCTCAAATATAATTATAGCAAAGATACATGCGTCCATAGAATATTGGACACAATTTTGATCTCATTGCTAGTAATTTCATTGGATTCCAAATGCGTAACTTCCAATTAAACATTGAAATTAAGCAGCATTGTTAGAAGCACAGTCGGGTAAGAAGAATCATATGCCAGCCCAGTAGGCCACATGAGAGAGTGTCGAACAAGATGGGAGAAATTCTGCTTAAGAAGTTAACTCAAACTAGGGTACGAAAAAATATTCCGGCCAAAAGAGTGAGGACTCCATACTCAGAAGAATAAAATAAGTATTTTATAATTGATTGCTTCAATTTATTTTGTCTATTGTTGAATTTGAATTCTTAAAATAAATGTGTAATTACTAGTTTAGCATAATGAATACACTTTAACATAAATGCATTTATTTTGAACTTGGTCTGTCCATGCGAACCAGGGTGGCTTGATTTAAATCACGTTGATTTAAATCTTGATTTAAATCAAGATTTAAATCACTTGATTTTTTTCAAATAAATCATTGATTTAAATCAAAATTGACTCTTCAACTTTTGCGGTTAGGTAAAATTTAATTTTACGTCTCGGGTCTGTTTTTTTGAAAACGGCCACCCGTGAATCCGACTATTTTATAAAACACATTTATGGGGCCCAGTAGATGAAACGTTTGTTAAAAAAAATATCGAAACATTTTTTTTCGGTAAATCCTAATAGGAAGTTTAAAAAACCGAAAAAACCCTAAAACTTTAATAATTTATTGTAGCTATACCGATTTGAATATAAAAAATTGGCCTATCTCAAACACATTCTCTAACCAACTGCTACACTCGCGATTTTTTTTGGTATCGTGGAATCAAAATTTCGGATTTTTTCAAAAAATCACATGGACAATTTCGAAATTTCGGAATTTTTTTTGACTGCCGGCACAAGCAAATGTGAAACTTTTAAAAACTCTAAACTCAAAGGAAGCACGAAGCTTACATTGTAAAATTTTTTTTAAGGTCACATTTGCGTGTGCCGGCAGTCAAATTGGGGAAAATCCGAAACGGGTAATTTGTATACATATCTGCGTAAGGCGTTCTGGATGTGTTACGCTTACGCATAGTTTGCATGTGGATACATACAGCTAGCATGCAAGCATGCTTGCTTGCTGTGGTGACGAGGAGAGGAGCTTCTTCCTAACGTAATACATGGGGAGCGCCTTCCACGTAAATAAAAAGCCCTATCACGCTCCATTCCTTGGGACCGTGCCGCAGCTCAGCTAGTCCCAAATGTTTATTTTAATAATTTAGGATTGGTTGGCTACAGGTTAATAATATTTGGCCTCAGTATTATCCACACTATTTAAAATTTGTGTACATTTCGTATACATATTCCAAAAAGATGCTTCACTATGGGAATGGCTCTTTTGAAAAAAACAGACCCTCTCCAAAGGTTGTAAAACGTGCATTTTTCTGTTTTTACAAATTTTTGGTATAAAACCATTTTGGATTTTGATAATTTTCAGGATAATTTGGGCACTTTGACATATTGATTATCTGTCAAGCTGTCAAAGTGCCATAAAATTTGGATATGAGTGAGTTTTGAAGTATTGTATAATACTAGACCTTCTGCTGGGGACAGTTGTTATGCCCTACAGAAGATTCCGCCTCGTTTCAAAATCCAGGGACAAAAATGAGTATCCCAATCCCGTCCTGAAATGACACGGAGACAATATTTACATCCCGAAATTGTCTCGTCCCTAACAGAAACTCAGTAACTACAAAAACATCCCAATATCCAATCTTTCTAAAAGAGTACCGTTTAAAGTGGCAAGATTTGACTGTGAATTTTGCATTTTTTAAATGTTACTCTTGTACGGAGAGATATTCACACTTGTTTAAACGGCATATTCCCAATTTGCAAATAATTTTTCTGTCCCAACATACTCTACCATCCCATCCCGAAACACTGTAAATGCACACACTGTGCACATTTTATATAATTACATATAAATATATTTAATTATGTATACATAAATCAATAAAAATCCAAATGAGACAGTTGGTATCTGTCCTACACAGCGTTTGGCTTCAAAGACAACTTAACTCCAAATTGTTACAATATAAAAAACACTGTTGATCTTTGGAATTGGCCTTTAATCAGCTTTTATATCATATTAGGTAGCTGACTTGCCTTTGTAATTTTCTCTCAATACATTAGATTGATTGTTCAAGTTTCATTGATGCCAACAGTGCACAATATTATTAGGAAAATTAAAATCCAAAAATTTGTATGGAAATTCTATCGTACTATAAAATTTTGAATTTAAATCATAAAATATTGATTTAAATCAAAAAAATCCGATTTAAATCAAATAAATCTGATTTATTTGATTTTTTTCAAAAAAATCAAAAAAATCAGCAACCCTGATGCGAACGCGTGCACACTCGGTGACAGTGACTCAATATAACAACAAAGCAGTTAAAATAAATTACAATTTGCATTTACTTCTGCATTTAGTCTCGCCTTGAGTTTTGCTCCAGCGAAGAAAAAAATTCAGCGCACTCGGTGAACGTGGGCCTGTTCCGGGGGTTGTTTTCCCAGCATGCTAACATGAAGTTGTAACTGTAAATCCAATAAATCAATCACAGCAAATGGCTTATCGAGGGGTTCGCTTTTATGGTAACAGTCTTAAATTAAAGGTAATGAATGAATGTGAATACATCCTTATAATTTACTGTTGTAGAGACAATATTGTTAATATATAAAAGGGATGGTCATATCGGTAATTTGTAATACCACTAATATAAGGCGGTATGGTTTTTCTCGGAAAACCGAAAAGTTATGCAGGGTCACAACAACAACCCCTTTAGGTGGAACACACCTTTTCACCCAGGAAGTCATTTCATATATTTTTCCCCCCAAAACCTGTCTAAGATCTTCTAGTAATTATGTACTTTATATTAAAAGTACAAAGTAGTTTTTAATCAAAATCTTATTTCTACAAAAATGTCTTTGTAAAATTATCCCGTAATGTTATTTTATTTTTAATACATAATTGATAATGATCAGTTTTACATTTTATTAGGATTAGGTTGCCCAGAAGTCCTGATTTGATTAGGACTGCCCTAATTTGACCCAGGGTCACCTGATGACCTGATGAGCTTGAATTTAGTCTTGATTTCACAGCCGGTGACAATATATCAGCTTGTTGCTTTTCGTGACAAAATGACTTAAATTTGTCATTACTTATCATAACGTAACTTTGCCATAATAATACTATAGAAACAAATAGTAACTACAATTATTACTATATACATGAAATTAAATGCTGCCCTGCAAGCAAAATGCTTTTTGTAGTTCAATTTTGAACGTTTTTAGAGTGGCGTCAACCCTGTAGTAAAATAGCCTTGTCCGTACGTCCTTCCGTATGATATCTTGGAAAACACAGGACTAATTTCAATGAAATATGTTTTGTACATAACTTGTGTCAACCTTAAGCCTGAGTTCGTAATTGGTTGGAATTATTCATTATATTTGAACGGTTAGATTTCGATAAAACAGTTCTTGAAATTTTGAACTTCATGTCAAATGGTAGTTATCTCCAAAAATACTGAATCGATTTCAATGATATTTTTTTGTGAATACTGCTTATGTAGTTGAATTTACCCTGATAGATTTTTCGAAATAGAATCCGAAATTTCCAAAAATCTCGAAAGTCATCCTACTGTGACACCACCCAACTCTAAGACCCAAATTATAGCACAGCTTCGACTTTTATTTCGTAATCATACAAACTGGAGTATAAACTAACTTAGGAGTCCTGATTTGAGAATGGAGTTATCTGGTTACCCTAAATAGGATATCAATTGCTGGCAGCTGCGGTGAAGGGACAAGATTCCAAAAATTATATTCAAGGAGATAACGTCTAGCCCCAACTTATAATTCTTTTAGTTTGTAGAATATGTTTTTTATATACGGATAGTATTTATGAGAACCTTACACAACGTTAGGTGTACCCAGGGGTTTAGCGAGTCGCAGTCCCGCCTCAACTTGATCTGCGAACTCAGGTGTCCATACTATTCCAGAATATGGTGTTTGGCCAATAGAAAATATTTCCCAAATTGTAACTCCAAAACTCCATACGTCAGTATGAGTGGAGAATTCCATGAACCGAAGAGATTCCAATGCCATCCATGACCAAGGTAATGGTACCTGGCAACATTACCTAATCAGATTTGCCACAAACGAAGTATGTTAAATTAATGTTCAGGCTTCAATTGTTTTTACCTGACTCTGCTTTGTGTAACTGGCACAAGTGTAAAGTTGTCTGGAGAGCCCGAAATCCGTGATTTTGGCAATTTGATTCTCAAATACCAAAACGTTTCTGGTGGCTAAATCCCCGTGAATCACCTTAACACAAACAAGCAAATGTGTGTTTGTCATACAGAATAAGAGACTATTTATAAAAGTAATGTCATATTTAATGGTTGCTAACATTCTTCTGGGCCAAATATTCCATCCCACTTGCTATTTGTTTGCAGAAATACATAAGCATCGGGATTTGATTCATTCCCTGACGCTCCATGCCCTCGCTGCGCATTTACATTTAATGTTAAACAACGATGAAATTTGATATGATTTATTTTGACTGCGTAAAGTTATTTTTTCACCTTAAATGTACATACACGTTTCTGGATGCATCGGGCTGCTGTGTGAAAACGTTTCGCAAGTAGTGATTGAGGTTCCCGAATGGACTTAATTCAAAGACTGCCAAGCACTTTCCTGTTAAAACCAAGAAGTTACACCGAAATGACTCACTATTTTGTCCACTAAAAGCAGTGAGAATAGGCTTTTCCTTTGTTAGTAACCTTTGTCAATGTCATCAACGACGGCTCCCAAGAACTTTACAATATTGGCATGCTCGCCTATGCAAGCTGTAACTTTGATTTCCTTGAGGAAAGCTCTAAAATAGTCCAGGTCTGCACAAGGCTTACATGACTTTATTGCCACTTCCTGATTTCCGTATTTCCCTTGGTGGACAATTCCGTACTGACCTGAGCCAATGACAGTATTTTCTACAACAAAGGAAAACGTTATTAATTATGATAATTAATGACCTTCTGTAATAATATCGATTTCGCCACATTATTTACCTCTTGTCAGATCACCGCTGGGAATTTTTTGTTTATGATCAAATGCCATGGACGCAAAAATCAAGGATTCATTTTGACCAGGAATATGATTTTTAATCCCCAAAAGAAACTCTTGAACTTCTTCTGACGTCAGAGTCTTTACTACATCCTTAGTAATTACCAATGACTATATTAAGATGTGTCCTAATAAGATTATCATGACGTACAAATTGTGTTTAAAACTTACAACTGTTTTTATTCTCGTTTTAAAAGCGACAAATATCCCTAGTGCAATTGCAATTACTCCTGAAATTGCTCTACCAATCATGAGATACAGGGGTAACTGGTTTCGGGAATCTATTTCGTTTGAAGATATATATTTATTAGTTCACATTAGTTCAATTTATTAGACTGTCCAATGAATGGTTGTTACTGTACGTTACAGTTCCAACGATTTTACTTTCTTTCAGGGTTGGATTGTTATTTGGTTTTTTCAAAAAAACCAAACAACCAGGTTTTTTTGATTTAAACCGGTTTTTTTTGTTTCAAGCAGGTTTTTTTGGTTTAAGCAAATTTTCAATCCAAAACATTCATTAATGTGCAAAAACATGTTAATTTGAACAAATTTAGATACTTATTTCACAAACTCAATAAGTATAACAAAGCATTAAATATTTAACAATTTAGATATAATTTTAACGATAACTTTGCAGCATAAACACAAGTTTGGCATTTTTCATTTTGCAAACGATTCCGAATTTCTAAATGTACAAGACTGAAAGCTAATAGTATTATTTACTTCACTAAAGTTTAACTACACAATATCACAGTAACTGCACAAGTTTTGTGCACGATGAAGTATAAGCATTTTGGATTGAAAATATTAAAATTTTAGGTGTTTGGTTTAAACCATGGTTCAAATCGTTTGGTTTAAACCATGGTTCAAATCGTTTGGTTTAAACGATGGTTAAAATCATTTGGTTTAAACCAAACCAACCCTGCTTTCTTTAGAATTAAACATTAATCGTACCCCGTATTACGTTCACATTGTATTTGGAATGTGTCCAGGTACTGGAATTAATTCTTGGAGCATAGCATGTTATTTTGTTGATACCGGCTTTTATCGTCACATGTATATGCCATTTGAGGGTAGCGGCTGATTTAATTCCAGCAGTGGCGTCAATACGAGCTTCATTTGTTTGCTTGTCAATTGATACTGCATAGTATTTAAAATGAATTACTACCCAGCCAGCACAATGATATCAGTATGTTTTCCGTTTGGTATCAGCTGCATGAGCTTACTGATATCATTACGATATGCGCAATTCTTCATAATGAACTTAAAATGATATCATAATGATTAGCAAATGTCCGCATTTTCGTCTCAATATCCTAGCATTTACGAATCGCAAATCCATCAGCAAAAAGATAATATTCCGAAACATTTTGGAAGTACGCCCTCTGGGTTATCCTAATGCTACTTTAGGAAATATTTTACTTGTTTTATAAATGAAAATATTATTTATCTGTACTGCATATAAAAGCACTTTGTTTTATTTTTTAGCAACATTAAGTTACAATCAAACCGCTGATATCATTGGTTAAAATGTATAACAATTACATACACCACTTGTGATAATTAATCTACATAATAAAACCCTATACAAGTATTTTTTTAAAGTTTGGAAAAAGTAATAGTTCCGTAAAACAAACAATTTAAAATTTTATAATGTTCTAGAATGAAACTTCTGACAAGTGATGTGGTACCATGGTTAAGCTATAGTTGAGGTAGAGCCTACAAAAAAGCCATTTGTCAATTAAAATAATTATTTTTTAAAAAATTAAGTATTATGCCAATAATTTTTAAAACATTTTGTAGAAATTTTAAGACTTAACCGATTTTTTGGCCGCTGATTTTTGCTGAGCTTTAATACGATCAGTGGAGTGTAACAGCCAAGACATTACAGCCTTTTTAATGTCCATCTCCGTTGCATTGGAAGTTGCTTGAACCGAGCGAACAGCGTCTAAAAGAAGAAAAACTCGAATTGAAACACTTTTGCTTTAAAATGGAATGTATTTAATAATATGCAAGAAATTGTTGGGATTATCTGCAGTAGTTTCGTTGACTTACCAACAATTAGATCAAAGCATTCCAGCTTTGCAAAGCTTGACTTTCCAGTTGTAACAGTGCCATACATTGTAAACTTCTTGCAAACCTCATCGGATACTAATTTTCTAAATATATTATTGGTGACCTGAGAGACGTCCTCCCCACCAGTGCGAGACAAGTGTGATTTCTTGGGTTTCAAAAAAACCTTACGTTACATTCAATTTTAAGAATTAATTAAATTTTTGTAATGTGCTAAATTACTGCCATGTCCCGAAAAGTTGTATCATTCAGGAGTTTTGAATCGAAATCTAGGAAACTTTGCATATCCTTGAAGGGAAATCCAAACTTCAAAGTTTTCGAGTAAGCAAGTTGAGGAGCATCTGCATTTAATTTAATACTTAGGTTCTCCAAAGTAGCCATCAGGTTTGACTGCTGAAGTTTGATCGAGGAAAAATTGCGGGCACACATAATTTTCAAATCTATGAAAGAATATTCAACTAATTGAATGAACATAAACAAAATTACTTCAACACTTATTACATAAATCCAATAAGACTCAAGTAATAATTTATAACCTGCAATTTCCTGATGCAGTTGAGTATGGTCGCAACCATTATGAGGATTGGTTGCTGGATCACATTCGGTACCCAGCTGGATTCCTAAAGTACTTGGAGGTCGAACATTAACTTCTATTTTTGAAGCTACATCAGAAGTAAAGTTTCGAGGTCTTCTACAATTTCGTTTCACCGTCGCTTGAAGGGTTTCCAAACCTTGCATCGGCGGTTCGGGTAATTCAATGGGGCCAAATGTAAATTCTTTGCTAATAGCAGCAATTGATGTTTCCGTTGTTTCGGATTCACTGCTATCTGACGACTCCATAATAGGTCCCGCTTGAGCAGTCAACTTCTTAACACCACCTAGACTTGATCCAGCCACATCATAATCTGAGAACTCAAGAAAGTGCGGGATCTCCGATACTGCCGTGTCGTAATTCTCTAATTATTAAAATCGGGAGAAAAATGAAATTGTAGTAGTATAAATTGGCATCAAAAGTATCCATATTTAAATCCATGATAATACAAAAATTAATTAGAAAAATGTACCGAAATTTTCAAACACTCTGATAGCAAAACGCTTCCACATCTTTTTATTTGGCTGCTCCTTATTTTTTGCTGCGGTATAAATTTTATTTAATTCAGTGAATTTTGGCCAATAACAATAATATTTTCCTTCTTCTTCAACCACCCAATTCCTTGGGACGACCTCTACTTCTTTTGTTTTTATAAACATTGTCATCAGGAAATGGTGATCCATTTTCTAAATTGCTGTATGAAGAATTGGGAAAATTACAAAATTAGAATTCCCAATAGGTAATGCAACACATTTCTGACATACTACTGACAATTTCCAAATTTTTAAATCGGACTTTTTGGCAACCACTGTAATGTTGCATAAAGTAGAATCACAAGGAATGTGGTAAAAATTGGTTTGATTCAAAAACTTTTTCCCAATAATTATGCTGTCGCCTTCATGATCAGTTGCAACACTTAATATTTGAACAACTGCACCATCATTTAAAATACACACGTTGTCTCCTCTTTGACAAATTATATTAAAATTCTTTAGGTGAATATTTTTAAACTGGTTTGTTGATACTTCACAAAAATCAATTCCTGCCCACATCTTTGGCTGCTTTGTAAATGCAGGTAACGGATTTTGATGTTTTGACTCAGATAAGCGTCGATGAACTTGCTGCAACAAGCAATTCGGTTTTCGGAGCGTTTTCTTAATTTGGCCAAGTTTGTTTTCAAAGGGGAAAGCTGAAAAATTGTCCAGCACACCTAGCTGTTCCGCATCATTGCAAATATGTATTAGATTATGTACATTATATGTTGTATTGTGCTCACCGTACAGATAAATAAATGTTTTCACAAAGTATATCATTAATGAGCGAGCATAATTTAAATATTTGTGTATTTTAACAGGACAGCATAATATAGTTACTGCTACATGCAGAGCTAAAAAGTGGTGATAATATTTTTCATGGATAATGTCCTTTAATACAACAGGACCGGTGTATAGCAGAAAGTTTCGGAACTCCGTCGCTTTCCAATGGTCCGCTTCTTTAATACTTCTTGGTTTTCGTACAAAATCTGTTCCAAAACTAGATGTACAATCTTCCAGCCTTGCAGAGATAAGTTCTTTTTGGTTCAAACTTATTTTAAATTTGGATGTAGGTCCACGTGTCCAAAGAAATATTAATTTCCTCATAACTCCGAGGCAAATTAAATGCATATAGTCCAATGGACTGGTCTTGATTATATCAATGGGTAATTCTTCGATGACTGATACTGCATTGTGATGGAGTGGGTCATTTTTATTTCGAAAGAGCTCGTCCGTTCGTAAACTTTCATCTGTGTTGAGAAACACTACTTTGTTCCTCCAAACACCATGATCATAGCACTTACTACACCCGTGATATCCTGTATGGTTTTTTGTTCCTGCAATGAAAGCTCGAGCAGGAGCATCGCACACAAACGCTTCTAATATTACTTTAATATGACGCAAATTAAATAAAAATCCATCGCGAAGAATAACTTTGAGGTCGTCAACAAGATATTTTAAATACACTGACACATTTTCTGGCTTCGAGTTTCCGCAATAGATACCGACTGTTTCAACTAGTGAGGTTTTACGCGAAATTCGAACTAAAATCGGCCACATTTGCTTGTTGCTACTTTTATGTACCGGGAGGCCATCAATACCGATTTGTATTTTGATTTCTTCCGGCGTCGGGTTTATGTCTTCCAACAATAATTTTAATGCGTTTTCGAGTCCAATATGCGTATATTCCCCCGGGGGTACTCTTGTTACTGTGGTTTTTCTCGGGGTTTTGAGTAGTGTTCTAGAATCTTTAGGCAGATTCGCAAAACAGCTGTGAGTTTTCAATTTTGTCAGCAAATCATTAAGTGCAGAATGTGAAATCTGGTATTTCAAAGCCCATTGAGTTAAACATTCTTGAATATTGGGTTCGTCTTCTAAGTCACTATCATCACTACTTGAAAGTTGTTGACATTCCCCGTCAGATTCAGCAACATAATTTTCAATCACTGGTAGCTCCTCGGAAATTGATGTAGATACTATTATTGAACGTTGTTGTGCTAATGCCGGTGGATTTTCTTCGTCGAAGCTGACATCGTATGTTGGGTCTAAAGCTGATACATTCAACAGTTCTACTTCCGCTTTGACTAGCCTTCGAGTATGTCTGTCACTGTATCCTTTGACTTTAGGCATTGAAACTACTTGTAGTATAAAAAACACCTGTATTTGAAGATTAACAATGATAATTACCAAAAATAAAAAACCAACCTTTTACTCTTCGAATATTAACTTTAAAGTTGTTACTTCAGTTTTGCAGGAGATCCAGTCCGTACTGCAAGGTGCACCTCGTAACTCAACATGGAGAATAATGCAAGCCGTTATTTTGACATGATTTTTCGTTTCTCGTGTTCGCGCCATTCGTATCATTTCAATTATAAATTTTGGAAGCATTTGCGAAGCGCATCACCTAAAACGAATTTACTGACATATTTTGGATGAATATCATTGTTTGGATATCTATGCGTACTCAATATGGTATCATTTTGAATGATATCAGAAACAAATCTGTACATGAGATATTTATGCTATCAGAAAGAAACTGGGTGCGGGCTGGGTAGTCTATGAATGTTACTGTTTATTAAGTTTCGTTAATGCTTCTTATAAAACTAATATGAGAACAATGACATTAGACTCTGTACTTAAACTATCAGTACAAGCAAGAATGCGGTACTAGCATTTTTTGTATAAAAGTGATTTAAAAGCATTGTTTTTCTGTGAAATTGGTTATTTTACCAAGCTGTTCGTCGCCGTTTTCAAAACCAAGTACAAACTGGATATTGGGCAAGAGAACGAATGTGGAAATTTTGCAATAGAAGGAGTACGTCAAACCGACCCTTATTGGTTGCTCTTGTTTCGTCGACATTTTAATAATGCTTTCTAAGGGGAAATCTTCGGACATGAGGTCTGCAAAGAAAATTCGATTCAGAAAAAATTCAGCAATATATTTGCTTTGATTACATTCATATTTTGCATTCAATTATTATATTCAATTCTTGGTATCGCCAGTATTCGCTTGGTATCGTCCAGTCCCGTGAAGAAATAATCGATAGTACTTAAAAAATTTGTAGTATAAGCCACAGAACATTCCAGATAGCCTTGAGTGTACTTGGTTGCAAAACTGTAAAAAAACACCATCACCAGAAGCAAAAAGATAGTTACACTAAACTAATAAAAATTAAACTACCTTCAGTTTTTTAAAGAAACGCTATTGAAATGGAATTTTCGGAATTTGAATACGTTTTAAATTAGTATATAATTTTTGTATTTATATTACTTATGTCTAGTATATCTATAGTACTTAATATCAACGAGTACAAACATTTTTTAAAATAATCTAATTTCGGATACCTTTGGTGCGGAACATTTTCGGACGTTTTAATTTCCTCGAATAGATTCGTCAATTTTCCGTAGCGTGAACTAAACACCTAAAAGCAACGTTTTAAAGAAATACCAGTCGGAGTAATCGTCGTTTATTATTAAATGGAACTTTTAAGGCACTATTTTTACTAATTCGTATAAAAAAGGATATTTTAAACCTAAAGTGAACTAACAATTTAAGCGCTTTACAATCATTCAAAAATGTTTGTAATTCGTATGAATTAAAAATGCAGAAATAATTATTTGAACAAGACTTGAACTTACATTTGGCCAAAGCGGTTCAAATTTTAGTTGACACTCTAAAAGTGACTCACACTTTCCAACTAATATGTTCGGTTGGGCATAAGTTCCTGGAGTAGTAATCTCACACCGAATCATGCCAAATTGATTGCTATAGTGTAGCTTCGAATATATTCTAGCATCTGTGGAAACATTTACATGATACTTCTTGGGAATTAATTGATATATCAATGCATTCAACACCACAAAATCGAAGCATTTATCGTAGGTAAATATAATTTTGCAATTGGGATTATTAAAGACATGGAAATTAATTGGGGGATCATATATTCACAAAAAGGGGGGTTACAAAGAAATGTCAGTGTTTAAATAAAATAGGAACCTAAAATTTCCCATTTTTATGGTAGGGTATAAATTTTCGGACAATTCCAATTGTCTCAAATAACTGTATATATTTATTCAAGTTAGGGATTATCTATCTCCGCTATTCTGACCTGTAAAGAAATTCTTTTTGTAAACCTTACCGGACTTAAACGGTTTCAAAGTGCATGTTCCGCTGTATTTGGATCCCGGAGGAATGCTAAACTCATATTTAAATTTAGGATCGGGCAATTCATCCACCTTTAGGCCGATGCGTGGGTCGTAGTCACTACGTTTAGGTTGCAACTTTGTAAGTTGTTTCTGATATACAATAATTTTAAAACAGTAAAATTAAATAATTAATAATCACTATAAATAAGTAACAAAGATTAAGCACTATATTTAAGAGCGTAATGTACCTACCAGTGAACACATAACAATTCAATTCCCTTGATGGTTTTCTCATTCAGAAAATACCGAATTTTTAATTATTTGGTCAATTTTTGACATGGCAAAAGCATCTTGATTTGAAATATTTTAATAGCTGAGTGATGGTTCAAATAATGAGAGATATTTGGTGATCTATTCAATCGATTTTGCAAAATAGGTTCTGCAATCCGATTTTTTAAGGCAAGCACTATCTTTTACCACTACTTCGGCTGGAATCGCAATATTTGGGAGGGATTTTAGAAATTTTTGGGAAGTTTTTAGAAATGCATGGAACATTTTCACAAGGAAATCTAGCTTCCGCAATGCAATCCGCACATTTACCGTTTACTTCCTTCAGTCACTATTTGAAAGTCGGGGAATTTTTATAAAAATGAAAGTATTTGTACTTGCATACCCCTGATTTGCGGTCACTTATGGTAACTGGGATGCTGTATTCTCCTTTATATTCTTTGGCCAGTGCGGGAATAACAAAACCCTCAGATGTCGTACTGTTCACATCCACAACGAAATAAAGTGAGGATCCCACTTCAAAATCCCACATGTCTTCTTCGGAAATTCCACGAATTATGACATTTATGAATACTTCTGCAGCCATCGTTGAGTTGGAATAACTTTCGCATCGGAATTTTCTGCTAAAATCCTCTCGTGTATTTACAAATAAGGCTTGTGTGTAAGTAACATTGACCTTGTTCAGAGGATCCTGATCAAACCGTTTCGTTTCATTGCTAGAGATGTAATGTACGTAACCCTGAATGACGTTAAAAATACGCTCTGCATTAAGCTGACCTAAGCATTTCCAAGGCTTCCTGATGTAATTAAAGAGTGCACTTAATCTTTACAAAATACAATTTAATTGAAATGAAAAATTCGGCAAGGATATCGCAAGCTGTAGCTCAAACCCTGGACTAACTAAATAAACGCAGTTTGAAGTAATTTAAATTGAGATTATTTAAATCCAATCTTGGCAACAAAATCTTTTCAAAAACTATACATTACCGATAAATCTTATTAGTCTCTTTGAGAAAGTGTTTACAATTTTTCGAACATTGGCCTCTTACCAACGGTTTCGTTGCGAGCCATCGAATGGGATATGGAGCTTCACATTTAATAAACACGAACTGCGGATCTAGTTTCGAGTTGAGTTGTATGACGTTCTGATCAATTTCCCCAAACACAAATGTAGAGTTGCTAATTGTGAAAAAATTGCTTTGATTTAACAACGAAGCATCATTGGTTTCTGAAGTACCGTAACTAATTAGGGGATTAATAGATGAACCTCGAATAAGTACATACAAATTTAAGGAAAGCAAATAGAAACCTAACGTAATTTGTTTGAAATTCACGAAATTCCAAGGGAAGTTCTTCATCATTAAAAAACGAAATTATGATTAAATTGCAAACGGCAAACACTGAAATGTCACAGCGCTATAATTCGCATAAAATTTGGACTGGATCTGTCTAGGCCATTACTCGTAATAATTTCACACGAGGAAATAATTTTTGCTGGAAACATTATTGGTAATAGAGCAAGGGCAAGCGTGTATATTTCTTTGGATTGTGTAAAAACCCGTAGCGGTAGTTATCATAGAAATTGGAATAATTCATAATCAGTTATAGTGTGGTCTGTGTTTTACCGTTTATAAATACATTACTAAAAATTAGTCCTTCATTTCCCTACTTGGGCTTCATTTTGTGTGTGGTCGGGTTTTTACGGTTTGTAAATACATTATTAAAAATTTGTCCTTAATTTACACATCTTTGTTGGGAGTGCCATGGATTTTATCGTTATCTTAATTTACGCATTTGATTTTTCGTTACCAGACAAAATGATGGGCTGAATGAAGTAAGTACAAAAAATGCTCAAAGGCTTTCAAGTACTGCCCACAACAACAAACTATTGCCAAATTTTGAATTGGCAAGGTTTAAATTACTAAATGAGGTTCGAATTTAAATTTCCGCTTGCTAACCATTCGGTTTATTTTTGACAGAAATCTCTCGACTAGAAGGATTTTCCATGAGTAATAAATTCATACATACATATTCTGGTGCAATGATAGGAGTAAGAGAGCAACACGTCAAATCGGGGAACGAAATTAAATGAATAATGCGACTAAATATGTCAGGAGAAGTTTATTTTCAGTCGTATTTCTTATATCAATATTTTATGGATTTTATTAATTTTTCTGAAAAATTAAAGAGAACGGTACCTTTTTAAAATTTTGTAGACCATTTTCATCCCGACGGGCAATCTGGGGGGGGGGCGAAAATTGCTCCCCTAAATAGCAGAACCCTAGCCTTTTACAACTATATATATTCACCATATTGCTAGACGCAACATTAATAGGAAATCCTTGTCCATAAAAGAGTGTAAAAGTGAGTAAAGAGGGCTGTTTGCTCCGTTAATTAACATTGACGTAATCAATGCTACAAGCTGAATTTCAACATTTTGTATACCCAAAGTAATTTTTCAGATTGTTTTAGCTCCAACCAAATAGTTCAAGAAAATTAAAACCCGGACAATATGAGATTGAGTATATGGAAGTTGATTTTTCATAGTGACATAAAGCTCACAATTAACTATTAGTTCACAGTCCGAACCCTAATTTTGTATAAATAATTGTACCTAGAAAATTAAGCTTGTGTGCATATGTGTCAAACAGCGGGTAAAAATTTCAATGAACCAGGCATTCGTCTTCAAATAATAGAAAAACTTATTATATCTTTACAAAGAGCTATATTTGACTCTCATATATGTATAATCTCACAATTAGCAGGACTTGTATCATGCACATTCTAGTACATAAGAGAGTATAATCAAATTGGTCGATTGAATATGCGTTAAGTCTTCCGCCCTTTAAAAACAATATTACTCCTGATGTAGTATTCTATGAGAATTATCCTTTTACTGCATTGCAAAATACTTCCGCGCTGTTACTACTTTATCATTATTTCTAAACGTTTTTCGGCATGTATTAACCGAATTACTCTTTAAAGCACAAATATTTTATAATTTTATGTCAGAATTTCATTTTAAGATATGCAAATGGACAAAATTCATCCTTGATTTCAGGAAGTTCCCAGTTTGTCTTAATTATAATGAGTACTGAAAAACGCTATTAATTCTGGCTTGCACATTGTATCCCATAGATCAAAAAAAAAATTCTAAGTTGTTTTGTTACACTTTTGTCCTACAAAAAAACAACAGAATATTGTTATTATTAATGTTGTAGTTAATGGTTCGTAATGAGGAGAATGTAATGATGAGCCGATCATGGAAATAAAAAGGGAATATTGATGATATTGAGAGTGTGAGTATGAGATGATGGGGAAATGTAGACGGTAGAAAGGCACTTGCCTTGGAGTGAGGGATTTCGGGAGTTAGTCTCAATGTATGGAAGATACGAAGGTAAGATGCGTAAGCACGTATAAGAAGTTGTTCTCACAGTATAGGGTTTTTATTTATAAAGCGTAGTTTTGATACACAGTCAGAGTCTCTTGAGTGTGCTCTTGCTTGTGTTTAGCACGAGATCTGGAATTCCTCTCTTCCTCGTACCTACGGAGGCACGAAGTTTTATACGGAGGTGAGCTCACAAGAGCCCACCTCCAGTATTTACAAAGGTTTAAGTCTGAACCAATAATATTTAGTTACACATTTTTAAAGGAAACCTCAACACAGAAAAGTAACTCTGGATGTCGGAAATCTACGTTATCCTTAATTCCTATATCTAAGCTTAGCAAGGATGCCTAAAAGTAGCTACTTGCCACCTTTTAGCCTTCAAACGCACGCTAACTTGAGGCTAGTCTTCCTTTACATATGTACCTAGCGGAGCGCCATTTGATTACATGGCGTTCCATGCGTAGGTACATTGGCCGACAAGAGCCGTATTGGGAGATAGTAGTGGCGTATTTATTAAGTGTTACTAAATATCGGTTAACATTCTACCAGGAAGGGCAAACAATGTCCCCATTGTTTCCACTGGAGTTGAATAAACGTTTTAGCTCTACAAATATTATTTTAACATAAAACTGTATTTGTCGTTAAAAATAACATCGAAATTAGCGTAAATGTTTGCGTAAACTTCCTGGAGTGGCAGAAAATTCTGTCCTCAGAATCATTAAGATAGAATTGAGGAAACTTTTTGGAGAGGGAATTCGTAAGATGGAGACCTTATATACGGTGAGTAACAATTTTGTATTGGGTTAGTGAGATTGAAATTGAAAAATAGCTTATAATATGAACTTGAAGTGTGTGTATAATAGATTTTACAGAATTTTTGTGTGTGTGCAGGGTGTCTAATGGGAAGAGGCGAAATGTAGTGATCAATTACAATTTCTTGAAATGAGGAAAAATGTGTTGGGAGCTGCAGCTCATAGTACATAGGTATAGAATTGGGACAAAAATTACTAAGTGTGTAATATAAGAATGTGATGTGTGAGAATTATGTTAAAGTGTTTGTGAAGCTAGGAAAAATTGTTAGTAATAAAAAAAAATTTTTTTTTTGTGTTTTTCTTGATTGTAGATAACTTGCAAATGGCATGGCGTCCCATGTGTGTTTGCTTTCATCATATGGGTTGCGGACCTGAACATCCGTGAATGTGGGTCATGTTGAGAAGTCTGCTATAGTCAGTGGAAATGTGTTCTGGAACTCAGAATAAATACATATTAGTAAATATGTCAGCAAGATAAAGTTTTTGTGCAATATCATTGGTGTTGCAGATGGAGCCCGTGTCTCAAAGTGTTTGTAATAAAGTTGAGTACAGAGCATAAATGAAGTGGGATTGAAGGCATATGATGTTATAGCCGATAACTGTGATTAGTGGTAGGTTTAACCACTGTGAAGTTAAATAAATTGTCCAATGCGTGGATATGAGTTCTTGTGCTACGCCTAAAATCCGAATCTTGACGGGAATAAAAATCTGTGGGTAATATGTGTTGAGAGTCTTGTTCCAATAATTGTTGCTGGGTTCTCCTAACACGTTTATTAGGAAGTGTTATAGAGGAGGAGCGAGGAATTTCCACAGTAGAATTTTTAGGTGCAGACATTAGTGCTTCTCTATAGGTAGGTTTATGAGGTTGCTCTTGATTTTCTGGAGGAATTGTAGGAGGTTGTTGAACGGGAAATGGAGGCACTGTATCCCGTAGTGGAAATGCATGAGTGTCAGCTGTAGGTAAATTTGGTTCAAGAATAACGTCGGCTGGACTTGAGGGTTGTTCAGCAATAAGTTCAGGAGTAATGTCAGGTTCTGGAGAAGGTAGTTCTCCTGTAGATTTAGTAAGTTCCTGAGGAATGTCTTGTAGATTTGTAGAAGATTCCTGCACTGGAGGTGCATCGTCATTATTGAGCAGAGATTTAGTGTTGAACACATTGGGGCGTTCATAAAATATTTTCAACCTGGACACATGAACTGTGAGGGTTTTAACAGTGTTACCAACAGATCCTCTAATAGTGTAGTTAACTTCGGAGGGTCGGTCAATAACAGAAAATGGTCCTTTCCATCTGGGTAGTAACTTAGTGCTCGTACCAGGTTGTATGGACGTGTGCTCGAGGAGCACATTGTCACCAATATTATAGTTTACTGTTCGTTTAGACTGATTTACGCGGGCGGCGTATTTTTTCCTTTGGGTCTCTAGTATGTCATGAGTAGTTTTCCAGAGTGACGTCATGTCTTGGACGTTTCTATTTTCTGGAGTAAAAGTAGGAAATGCATTTCTCAACGGGGTGCGTGCATGAAAACCATGCAGCACGTAGAATGGTGTAAAACCGTGGGAGCTGTGAAGAGTATTGTTGAGATGGAATATAATAGCTGGAATGGCGTGGGGCCAGTCGGCCTTATTTTCTGCTCTGTATATAGCAATACAGTCACCCAATGTTTGATGGGATCTCTCGATAAGACCCTGCGTTTGGGGGTGAAAAGCAGTGCTATAGTTCATTTTAAAATCAAATATTTTGGAAAGTTCTGTAATGACAGCATTGTTAAATTCTGTCCCTTGATCTGACTGTATAATTTCGGGAAGGGAATAGACAGCAGCTATTTTGTTGAAGATGAATTTGGCTATAGCGGAAGCGTCTGCTGTGGGTACAACCTCAGCTACGAGAAATTTCGTGAGATAACAAATTGCAGTGATTATATATCTTGGACGTCCTTCTTTATTCGTCAATGGACCCTGTACGTCCATCTGAATTCTTTCGAATGGTCTGAGGGGAATAGGAATGAATTGGAACTCTCCGGGCTGTTTTTGACCACGGGGAGATTTTCTTGCCTGACAAAATGAACACGATTGTATAAAGTCTTTGATATCTTGGCTCATGGTTTTCCAGTAGTAGCTTTGTTGGATTTCTTTGAGAGCCTTAGTATGTCCTGTGTGGGACACTGGGTTATGGTGACGTTTAATGATATCCGGGACCATGTGATGTGGTATCATTAGTAGGGATTTTTCTCCAAGTTTTTTGTTATGTTTATACAAAATATTGTTATAGAGAGCGTATGTTGAACGGACTCTCCAATTGCTTGGAAGTTTGTTAATTATATCCATAAGAGCTGGATCTTTCGCTTGTTCGCTTTGGAGAGTACCAATATCTATTGTATGGACGGAGAGGCATGCTTCATCATCGGTCTGGGAGTGTGTGGGTTCTTGGAAAGGATTGCGGCTGAGGCAATCGGCAACCTTATGAGTTGTACCCTTGACATATTTTATGGTAATGTCGTAGGGCATCAGTAGAAGTTGCAGTCGTTGTAGCTTGGGGTCCAAGCTATCCTTACTCTTCATGATATAGCATAAAGAGTGGTGGTCCGTTTTGACCGTGAATGGTATGCCAAGTAAATATTCTTTTAATTTCATTACGGACCAAGTTATGGCCAGTAGTTCTAGAATGCGAATGTGATACTTAACTTCATATTTATTTAGACGTCGGCTGAGGAAGAAAACTGGATGTTCCAAACCATCGGGGTGAAGTTGTGTCATGTAGGCACCAAGTCCTTGGTATGAGGCGTCTGTGTATAAAAACGTCTCCTTTTGGGGATCATAGTGTGCTAAGACTGGTTTGCATAATAATAGATTTTTGAGAGCTTGAAATGCTTGATCACATTCGTGAGTCCACAGGAACGGGGTGTTCTTTTTTGTGAGTTCTCTTAATGGTGCTGCTATATGTGCAAAATTGGGCACAAATCTTCGGAAGAAGTTAGCCATTCCAAGAAAGGATTGGACTGTAGTGATGTTAGTTGGGGCGGGCATCTGCCTTAATCCATTTAAATTGTCATCGTAGGGCTGAATACCATATGCGGTAATTGTAAAGCCAAGGAGATTTATTTTTTCGTAACCAAATTTACATTTGGTCGGCTCAAATTTGAGATTATGTTGTGCGAAGCGTATGAAGATTTTCCTGAGTTTAGAAATATGTTCGTCAATAGTTTGACTGGCAACAATAATGTCGTCTACATATGCTAGAGCGGTATTGTATTTGAGATCTGCCAGAATAACATCTATCACGCGGCAAAAATGAGATGGGGAATTGCGTGTTCCAAATGGCATGTCCTTATATTGATACTGTCCATTTCTGGTGATGAAGCTGAGTTTCTCTCTGGAGGCGGGTTCCACCGTTATCTGATGGAACCCTGACGCGAGGTCTAGAGTTGAAAAATACTTTTGATTCTGGAGACGACGGAGAATCTCGTCAATGCTGGGCAGCGGCCAATGCATAGGTGTAGTGATGGCGTTGAGTGATCGGAAATCAATGACCATTCGGGGCTTGCGGACTCCCTGGTCATTGGGTTTTTTGAAGACAATGATGACGGGGCTTGAGAAGGGTGACGTGGATGGCTCGATAATGTTATTATTGAGTAATTTCTTAACTTCGGCGTCAATGATGGCGTCTTGGTATGAGGAGGTTTTGTAAGGTTTATGAGCTACTATCCTTCCAGACTGTAGTTCAACTCGGAAGGGAATCGTGGAACATTTACCGAGTTCGTGTGGGTGAAATGCAAAAGAGTTCCTGTATTCTCTTAATAATGAACGGAGTTTAGTTTGATCCTCAGGATTGAGATCCGGATTGATTTTAAAAGATGCTATTTCAGTTTCCAATTGGGAAGTATTGATCGCATTGATATGTATTGGGTTCATAGAATTATCTTGTGTGTCAAAAGGGGTTAAATTTCCGAGACCCAAACCGTCTGGTAAGGTAATAGTCATAGAAGTTGGATTTGTGAGAAGGAAGAATTTAGAGTCAGGACTGAGTATTGCATGAGGAGCAAGGATATGGAATTGTTTGTGTAGGGATTCATGAGGTTGGAAATATACAGGCGAAGTTTGTTCAATGGAGTGAATAGTTGCAATGGTTACATGAGACCTGGGTGAAATGACCTGTGTTCCATGGACGCGGAGAACATCGTCTTCCATGGTAGTGGAAACACATAGAATAGGAATTGTTGTAATTTTGGCTTGTGTAGCAGGTTTAGCTGAGACAGACGATATGGGAGTAGGTGCAGTTTTGAGAGTCATTTTGCGGGATGTAGAAATACGACGGCGAAGTGGATGGGTTGAGCGATGGAAGTATTCCTGGTCTGTCTCATCAGAAGACATGTCTGGAGTTGGAGAATATTTTTCAGGCTGTGAATATTTATTCCCATGTTGAGATTTATTTTTCGTTGTTGTGAGAGTCTGGGAAGCTTGGTCTTGAAAAGTTGGAAGAGTTTGAGTAGACGTTGAGATTGGAAAAGAGGTCACAGGTGGTGTAGTAGATGCAAACCAAGGGTCGGGCAAGAAGGTAGCTTCCTGGTCTTTGTTAGAATGAGATTTATTTGACAGTTGTGTCCTGGTTGAAAAGTTTTGTATGAGTTGTACTGGAAGTTCGCATTGTTCTCTAAGTGCATTATCGTGTTGTACGAGAGTATGAATTAACGGGATGTTTCCTGTGAATTTGTTGAATAGGATATTTTTCTCAGTGTTAATAAGGAATCCTCCTTTAGAATATAAGAAGTCTGTTCCCAAGATGCAGCGAAGAGTTGTGGAAGGAGCAATTATAAAAGGGTGTAAAAATGTAGACTTGCCGATTTGGATTTTTACAAGGGCGAGTCCTGTATTGGGCATGTTATTTCCTGAGGCATCTATGAGTGTGAGATTGGTCTTGGTGATGTGTGTGCCTTGAGGTACATATGATGGATGGATCAGCGAAGCAGCTGCTCCTGTGTCGATAAGACACGGAAGGTTCATACCGTTTATACTGACAATGATTTTGAGTGAACATGAAAGTGAGTGTACAGTGATGTGAGTAGTACATTCTGTGTTAACGGAAGGGATTATTAGCGGCTGTCTTGTGAGTTTTGGTGGTCTGCAGCTTGTATAGGCAGAAGCTGGCGTCGGGGCAGGCCTTGTGGAGCCTGCCCGTTGGAGTTTAAAGGCTGGCCTTGTAGTTGTTGTTGTCTTTCTTCACGTCGTCGTTGCATATATTGTGGAAATTGTTGGTAATGTATAGCAACTGGCTGTCTGCAACGGTTAGCATGATGTCCTGGACGGGAGCAACGGCCGCAGATTTCAGCTGGATTTTGAGGTTGAGCAGGCTGAGTTGGGCAATACCGTGCTGTGTGACCCGTTTGGTTACACTTGTAACACGTGTAGGTTCGTTGAATGTTAGAACCGAGTCCAGGTTGAAAGTTGTTGTACTGTGGGCGCTGTGGCTGAGCATGTGGAGTGACTGCCATAATGGGAGTGTCTTTAGCTTCCAATTTTTCAATTTTCTCGAGAAGCGTGGCCAGTGTTTTTTCTAATGATGTTGGAAGAACGGGGGGCTCAAGAGTGGCGGTACTGTGATCTTGATGAGGAGTAGTACAAGCCTCGTATTGGCGCAAAGCATCCAGGAGATGAGTAAAATTCTTGATTTTTAGGTTCTTGCTTGTGACAAAAATCTTGACACTGGTGTCAAGCTTCTCTAATAACGTTTTCACGGTAGTAGCCTCTGGAAATGTTGACCAGTCCGTACCGGCAGCAGACTTTACACGTAATACAAACCGGGTAGGGGGTTCATGTGGAAATGGCGTCATGGATAACGCGTCCAATAATTTGCTCTTCCTATCGGGCACATCCCGTGGCATTTTGTTTAAAAGGTCATCGAGAGTCAAGTTTGGCGAGAAGTGGATGGGAGATGGTAGAAATGTGACAGAAAATCTTTTCCTGTTTTGGTGGCATCGGAGAGTTTTCTGTAGACATAAGACTTTTTCATCTTGTCGTCAGTTTGGAAGGTATTAAAAAATTCGTCGCAACGTAGGAGAAATTCTGACAATTGTTCGGAGGAGATTTGGGGAGAGGTATAAGTCGGCTTGTCGAAAAGGAAACGGTTGTAGTCCATTGTAGGATTTTTCGTAGGAATAATTGGAGGAATAGGTGGAGGAGTTGGAATAGGAGAAGTGGAACGAGAAGAGGCAGAGCTGCTGGTGGCAGTGGTGAAATGGAGAGATTCAGAGTGGAGTGACCCTGAATCAGAGTCGGAAGCAGAAAGAGGGGGAGGTGTTAGGTTGATGTTATAGAGAGGGTTGTCACTGTCGTATTGTGCGGTAGTGTCAATGTCAGGAATGAGGACAGCGGTATTGTCGTGGGGAGCTGTATTGGTGTGATTGTCTGGATTAGAGACGGGAGCGGAAAAAATGTCAGGATAGGTTTGTGTTGCAATTGAAATAAACTGTTGGTCTAAAAGAAAGAGTCCTTCCTTGTAAGCTTGTTGGGAGGAGAAGTGACAGTGGTTGTGGGTATATTTGGAGGCGAGATTAAATTCCTGTACTATGCCTAAGTAAGACGCGTAACTGAGAAGATGGGCAATGTCCTGAGTGGAATTGTGGGCAGCTTGGAGTTGGGTGGTCCAAGCGAGGATTACAGGCGTGTAGCTGTGTGTTTCGATAACATAGGTAGGGGTCTTAGTAGTGGACACGGAAGGAGTAGTTGTTGTGACTGGAGTAGTAGTTACGGTTGGACAGAATTCTTGAGCTAGTAATGAAGTTTGGATGTCCTCTATTTCTTCAATGATGGGTGCAAATTCATTCGAATTAGTCTGCCAAAGTGTAAAGATGCGGAGGATTCGTGCTACAATTTTTGTAAATGTTTCTCTGGTGTTGAGGAAATGACCGTCAGATGTAACTTCTGTGGTTAACTTGAGATCATACAGCAATTGTTGGTAATGGGAGTACGTAAGGATGCTAGTCCCGGAAGAGTCTGTTTCTTGCTTGGTCTTAATGTCATCAACGAGTTTCTGGGCGACGTCTTCGAGAAGGTCTCGGGGGGCAAAAAGGCGTGAAGATGTGGGTTGTGGATGTGGTATGCCGGTGAGAGTATGATTGTTGGACAAATTAAAATTGTTACTTACTGTGTAATGTTGATCGAAGATCGAGTCATGAGTCGCTGGACCGGAAGAGACAGCAGGGGTGGATGTCCTACTAGGGTGAAAACTCGCAAAGCCTCCAAGAGGTGTTGTGGGTTCCGGTGTTGGTCCTTCGGTGTCAGTTTCGCCTTCACTGGATGGTACGTGGTTGAGGATGTCGTCGGGGACGGTCACCACGGTGGTTTCAGGCAGGGTCGTAGTCGAACTGTTTATTGATCGCGGAATTCTGCTTGGGTTTTTCCGGATAACTTTTATGTCACTCCTATCAACTGGTTGGGGCTCAATGTTGGAGTTAACGTAACGAGGGAGTTTTTGCTTGAACAGTTTGTAGAACTTGTAAAGATAGAGTGCTCGTGTGGAGGATAGATGACTATATTTGGCACGTGCACGTATTTCGTCGTCGTGAGTTAGTTGAACTAGTGCGGCCTCACTGAGTAATAGTGCTATATATTTTTGATTATTACAGATGATGTATTCGGGATGATTAAAGAGTTCAGCTACTCTAATAAATCTGATATCGTGAGGTGACATGTGGCACGGGGAAACTGGAGACAATTTATAGAAAAATCAGGCATAGCCTCCGGCGGCGGCTGACGCCACGTAAGAATTTAATTGACAATGTGGTAGAAAAAATGGAAAATTTGGGCAGAGTTCTGTTTAGCGGCTGACGCCACAAATATATTTGCACAGAAATTGTTCACAAATTAGAGGAAAATAATTGTTATTAAGGGCTTACGAATTTGAGTGTTTTGTTGAGAACCATCGAACCCGCACCGTTCACCATGTTATTATTAATGTTGTAGTTAATGGTTCGTAATGAGGAGAATGTAATGATGAGCCGATCATGGAAATAAAAAGGGAATATTGATGATATTGAGAGTGTGAGTATGAGATGATGGGGAAATGTAGACGGTAGAAAGGCACTTGCCTTGGAGTGAGGGATTTCGGGAGTTAGTCTCAATGTATGGAAGATACGAAGGTAAGATGCGTAAGCACGTATAAGAAGTTGTTCTCACAGTATAGGGTTTTTATTTATAAAGCGTAGTTTTGATACACAGTCAGAGTCTCTTGAGTGTGCTCTTGCTTGTGTTTAGCACGAGATCTGGAATTCCTCTCTTCCTCGTACCTACGGAGGCACGAAGTTTTATACGGAGGTGAGCTCACAAGAGCCCACCTCCAGTATTTACAAAGGTTTAAGTCTGAACCAATAATATTTAGTTACACATTTTTAAAGGAAACCTCAACACAGAAAAGTAACTCTGGATGTCGGAAATCTACGTTATCCTTAATTCCTATATCTAAGCTTAGCAAGGATGCCTAAAAGTAGCTACTTGCCACCTTTTAGCCTTCAAACGCACGCTAACTTGAGGCTAGTCTTCCTTTACATATGTACCTAGCGGAGCGCCATTTGATTACATGGCGTTCCATGCGTAGGTACATTGGCCGACAAGAGCCGTATTGGGAGATAGTAGTGGCGTATTTATTAAGTGTTACTAAATATCGGTTAACACTAACCAGAAAGAACAAATTATTCACATTATTTTTCTATCATCAAATTGGCAGAGCTAAATTTGGGCTCGCAGTGGCAAACTATTTACATTCAGAATCAACGGCGTACCAAGCAAAGTTACATTTGGTTTTGCAGCCTTAAATAATTAGACGTAAACATTGATATTACAGATTTGCAATTTATTATCCCACTGCTTGTGTGCTTAAAATTATTTGCTTCACAGATTTTCCAAAACTAACAATAAGCTTGATATTTCGAAGCAGAAGAGTGAAGATCCGAAGCCCAGTCAATTTCATTCGTCTAATATTCAGTATGTATATCATATTTTAATTGACATCCTCATGCTAGATAAACAAATGTCATACATTGTAATATAATGTCCGATGGAATCTGGTCCAAGTACTAGCAATAAGCTAATATGTACTTCAGAGCACTTTGGATAGGGAAGGAAAAGATAGATGGTTAGGTATGATAAGGTAATAATACAAAATAGGTTTGGTCAGAAAAGGGTTAGCACTACCAAGTGGAAAAACCAACTGTGTTAACTCTATGAACAAAGAGAGATAATGGGTTTGGGGTACGATCTGTATATCTGTACCAAGATATACATATATAAGTACGTACGATGCAGACAATAATGTATTCGCAGAGATTCTCGATTTATGTAACGTATATAATAAAGTTGGTATAAGTTTTATTTCAAGAAAACGTGTACTGCTACACATGTACTACAACGTCATGCATCTACAAAATACTTTAAAATAAAATAAAAGGGGAGTGGTGACTGATACAAGTTACACCACGAGTCTCAAATGGGGTATCTCAACACTACAATGGCCGGAAGAATGGTGGTTAAAAGCCTTGTGTTTTCCAGGGTATTTATACCCTGGAAATTGCATTGATTCCCTAAATGATTACTATTGCAAATAGTGATCACAGGGGCTCCTAACCCCATATAAACCCAAAAGATTACATAATAAAAATGATTCCTTAAATAACCCGATAAATTTAAATGAGTAGGTTCTTGCCCCACTAACTCGCATAACACATGTGAGTACATACTTACTCCGATCCTCACAGTAAATGCAAAGTGGGAGATAGGATAACAAAGGTAAATAAACATTACGATACAAGAGGAAAAGGTAAATTAATATCTAACGCATTGACCAAATGCTATACGGGCGGTACATGCTAATCATAATACGTAAGTTACCGCACTATATAGTACGTACGTTAATACAAATGCCCGACAATATTAAATTAATGTTGAACACTGCGTATCTTTACAGCCTTGTGTATAATCAGTTATTTCCAAATAAACGTGCATATGACATGAACGCAATTGAAATAATAGTTTGTATGTAGTACAAGTACTTAGTTTTTTAATGACGTTCGTTCCAGGGAGGCAAAGAATTTCAAGCACTCTGTGAACGTGGGTCTGCTCTCGGGGTTGTTTTGCCAGCATGTGAGCATGAAGTCGTATCTGTAAATGTAACGAATTGCAGTCCACTTTATACGTACATATATTATATTTATTTGAAAAAATTTAGCGTATGAGTTAGAGTCCCCGTTCAAGCTCGAACGTATTACGCGAGGAGAAATTACTACCACGTGTTATTAATTCTGGCACGAAATCAAAGTACGTTTCAGAAATGTTAAAAACTCAAAGTGCCGGCCAATATTGTAAAGTAGTAGATACAAATGAATGCATCCGCATGGTATACTCTTATACAGATATTGCTGGCGCTGTTAAACTATAATCGCAACAGAGTGTGCTCTAGCTATATTCAGGGGCTAAGTAACGTTCACCTAAGAGAGTGGGCGTAGTTTTAAAGATTATGTATGCATTTGTAAACACAACATAAAAGTATTTCATATTTTCAAAATTTTACTATTGCTTTAACATTTAAGGTAAAATCTAGAAAATACTACTTTTGTAAACACTCATTGGACAACCACATATAAGGATGTCAATTGCTGGAAGCTGCGGTGAAGGGACACGATTCCAACCATAGTATTCAAGGAGATAACGTTTAGCCCCCTCTGATAATGCTTTTAGTTTATAGAATATGTTTTTATATACGGAAAGTATTTATGAGAACCATACACAGCGTTAGGTGCAACCAGGGGTTTAGCGAGGCGCAGTCCCGCCTCAACTTGATCTGCGAACTCAGGTGTCCATACCATTCCAGAATATGGTGTTTGACCCATGGAAAATATTTCCCAAATTGTAACTCCAAAACTCCAAACGTCAGTATGAGTGGAGAATTCCGTGAACCGAAGTGATTCCAATGCCATCCATGGCCAAGGTAATGGTACCTGGCAACATTAACTCACTATAGTTACTTCCCACAATCTAATGATGTAGAATTAATGCTTAAGCTTCAATTGCTTTTACCTGGCTCTGCTTTGTGTAACTGGCGCAAGTGTAAAGTTGTCTGGAGAGTCCAAAATCTGTGATTTTTGCAACATGCTTCTCAAATACCAAAACGTTTCTGGTGGCTAAATCCCCGTGAATCACCTTAACACAAATAAGCAAGTGTGTGTTTGTCAAACAGAATAAATGGCTATTTATAAAAGTAATGTCATATTTAATGGTTGCTAACATTCTTCTGGGCCAAATATTCCATCCCACTTGCTATTTGTTTGCAGAAATACATAAGCTTATGGATTTGATTCATTCCCTGACGCTCCATGTCCTCGCTGCATTCACATTTGACGTTCAACAACGATCAAATTTGATAAGATTTATTATGACAGCGTACAATTATTTTCTTACCTTAAATTGACATACACGTTTCCGGATACATCGGACAGCTGTGTGGGAACGTTTCGCAAGTAGTGATTGAGGTTCCCGAATGGACTTAATTCAAAGACTGCCACACACTTTCCTATTTAAACCAAGAAATTACTTATTATTCTGTCCACGAAAAGCAGTGAAGGATAGAATAGGATTTTCCTTTGTAAGTAACCTTTGTCAATGTCATCAACGACGGCTCCCAAGAACTTTACAATATTGGCATGCTCGCCTATGCAAGCTGTAACTTTGATTTCCTTGAGGAAAGCTCTAAAATAGTCCAGGTCTGCACAAGGCTTACATGACTTTATTGCCACTTCCTGATTTCCGTATTTCCCTTGGTGGACAATTCCGTACTGACCTGAGCCAATGACAGTATTTTCTACAACAAAGGAAAACGTTTAGTAATTATTATAATAATATTAATGACCGTCAGTAATAATTTTAATTTCAAAACAAAATTTACCTGTTGTCAGATCACGGCTGGGAATTTTTAGTTTATGATCAAATTCCATGTTCTCAAGAATCAAGGATTTATTTTGACCAGGAATACTAGTGCCACTACCCAAAAGAAACTCTTTTACTTCTTCCGGTGTCAGGGTCTTTACTACAACCTGAAGTATTATCACATTATAATAAGTCATAATAATAATATTATCCTGTTGTACAAAAATGTTTTTTGGAAAACTTACAACTGTTTTTCTTCGCGCCAGAAAAGCGATAAATAACCCAAGTGCAATTATAATAACTTCTGAAATTGCGCCACCAATCATAATATACAGGAGTAACTGGTCTCGGGGTTCTATATCGTTTGAAGATTGCCTTTATTAGTATTCAAGCTCTGTGCAATTGTTGGTTGTATATAATTACACATTGTAGTTCATTTTAATTTACTCTTTTTACAATTTAACATTGATCTTACCCCTTATTACGTTCAAATTGTATTTGGAATGTGCCCAGGTACTGGAATTAATTCTTGGAGCATAGCATGTTATTTTATTCATACCAGCTTTTATCGTCACATGTATATGCCATTTGAGGGTAGCGGCTGATTTAATTCCAGCAGTGGCGTCAATACGAGCTTCATTTGTTTGCTTGTCAATTGATACTGCATAATATTTAAAATGAATTAATAGTCTATGAATGTTAATGATAATTGAGTTTCGTTAATGAATTTTGTAAAACTAATATGAGCACAATGGTATTAGACTCTGGACTTAAACTATCAGTACAAGCAAGGATACGGAATTATCCGTTATTGTATAAAAGTGATTTAAAAGCATTGTTGTTCTGCGAAACTGGTTATTTTACCAAGCTGTTCGTCCCCGTTTTCAAAACCAAGTACAAACTGGATATTGGGCAAGAGAACGAAGGTGGAAATTTTGCAATAGAAAGAGTACGTCAGACCGACCCTTACTGGTTGCTCTTGTTTCGTCGACATTTTAATGATGCTCTCTAAGGGGAAATCGTCGGACATGAGGTCTGAAAAATCCAGTTAAGAGAAAATTGCGTTAACGGACAATAAATTTGCTAGAATTATCATTGATTATTATATATTCATACGTTTTGTACAGTCCAGTCCCGTGAAGAAATAATCGATAGTACTTAAAAACTTAGAAGTATAAGCCGCAGAGCATTCCAGATATCCTTGAGTGTAGTTGGTTGCAAAGCTGTGAAACAAAATATTTTAAAAGAAAATACCAGTAATTACCAGGTAACAGTTACACTGAGCTAATAAAAACACAAGTACTGTTTGTTTTTCAAAACAATGCTATTGAAATGGGGTTTTCGGAATTCGAATACATTTTGAATTAGTACAGGAATTTTTGATTTCTATTATTTAAATTAATATGGCTGTAATATAGCAAGGCGTTTTTAATTCAAAGGGATTCTTGGACAATGAAGTATAATAATAATTATTCTAAATATTTAATTATTTAATAATTTAAATATTTATCCGATTTTGAACTATTTTTAACAAATAGCCTTGCACTGAAATCAACTAGGTATTATAAATAACTAGTATTTATAATATTTTAACACTAGTATTTAATATCGACGAACACAAAAATACGATATAAAATTAGTTCATCTGATATCCGCTACCTTTGATAGAGTACATTTTTGGAAGTCCTGATTTCCTGGAATTGAGTCGTCAATTTTCCGTAGCCTGAACTAAACACCTAAAAATAGAATCTTAAATATACACCAGTGCGAGTTATTGCAAATATTATTAATATTATACTGCATGAAAGTGATAATCCCTTATTATAACATGGGTCTTATTGGAATATTTGAACTAATTCGTACCCAAAAGGATAATTCAAAGCTAAACCGGATTAAGCACTTTGATACTATTCAAAACTGTTAGAATTTCGTATGAATTTAGTTTTTAATTTTTCCGGATGAAATTTAGCAGGCATAATTTGAACTTACATTTGGCCAGAGCGGTTCAAATTTTAGTTGACACTCCGAAAGTGAGTCACATTTTCCAATCAAAATGTTCGGTTGTTCATAAGCCCCTGGCGTAGTAATCTCACAATGAATCAATTTCAATCCATTATTATAGTATAGCTTCGAATAAATTCTATCATCTGTGAAAACATTAACATGATAACTTTTAGGGATTTATCCAAATTGTAAAAACGTATTCGTAACGCTTTGACCCTAACCCTATTTTATTTCCCTAACTTGGGTTATAATAGTCTCATTGTCATATCAATAATAATTATTTCAATTGCTCAATTGTATTTGTTGAATTTAGGAGGGATTCTCTACCGAATTAATACTGGCCTTTAAATAAATTCCCTTTGTATTACTTTACCAGACTTGTACGGTCTCAACACAAATGTTCCACTGTATTTGAATCTCCAAGGAATGTTAAATTCATATTTAAATGCAGGATCTGGCAATTCATCCACCTTTAGGCCGATGCGTGGGTCGTAGTCACTCGGTTGATGCTGTAACCTTGTGAATGTAAGTTTTTTCTGAAATAAAATAATTTCGAAATGGCAATAATAATAAGTAAGTAACAATAATTATATAGTAATTACAATTAATAAGTAATAAAGGTTAAGCACTTTATTTATTAAGACCGTAGTCCCTAACAATGAAGAAATTACTAATCAGGTCCCTTAATGATTTGCTCAATCCAAGTCCATAAAATACTGTAAACACAAATTCAGTCAATCCTCAACATGACTGAAACCTATAGCATTATTAAATACACACATACCTCCAACAAGCATCCGTCCAAACTTCTAACATATCCTATTTCCGAGTAATCCATAGCAACACAACGGTCATTATTGTTCGTGTAATGTATTCGAAAGAAATCTTCACAACTCAATATCCCATCTTTGTTACAGTCATATTTCTCTCCTCCTCCTGACATTTTTTTATAGTAGTTTTCAATTAAATGTTGGGCGCAAATTTGGTTTTTTGCACAAGAAGAAAATCCTGTAATAGAGAAAGGACGCCCATTAAATAATACCTATCATGTAGTGATCTGCTAAGGCTGTATTTTTAACAACAAGCAAGCACTCTCTTTTACCTTCACTTTGGCTGGAATCAAAATACTTTGAAGGTATTTTTCCGCAAACGTTTTTAGATGTGCAGAAAAAATTCTCACATTGCGTGCTAGCTTTGCAGATGCACTCCGCACATTTACCGTTCACTTCCCTCAGTAGCTATACATTGGAAAATCATGGAATTATTATAAAAATTAAATTATTTATTGGGAAATTATTCTTGCATACCCCAGCACTGCGATCACTTCTCGTAACAGGGATGGTGTATTCTCCTTTGTACTCTTTGGCCAGTGCGGGAATAACGAAACCATCAGATGACGCGTTGTTCACATCCACTACAAAATGTAGTGAGGATCCCACTGCAAAATCCCACATGTCTTCTTCGGAAATTCCACGAATTATGACATTTATGAATACTTCTGCAGCCATCGTTGAGTTGGAATAACTTTCGCATCGGAATTTTCTGCTAAAATCCTCTCGTGTATTTACAAATAAGGCTTGTGTGTAAGTAACATTGACCTTGTTCAGAGGATCCTGATCGAACCGTTTCGTTTCATTGCTGGAGATGTAATGTACGTAACCCTGGATGATGTTAAAAATACACTCTGCATTAAGCTCACCTATGCACTTCCAAGGCTTCTTGATGTATTTAAAGAGTTCACCTAATCTTTACAATATAAAATTTAATTGAAATAAAAAATTCGACGTGGATATTACAAGATGTAGCTATACCCTCCTGGATCATTAACTAAATAAAAGTCAGATTAAAGTAAATTAAATTGAGCTTATTTAAATCCAATCCTGGCAACAAAATCTTGCCAGAAACTATACATTACCGATAAAACTTATTAGTCTCTTTGAGAAAGTGTTTACAATTTTTCAAACTATGTCCTCTTACCAACGGTTTCGTTGCGAGCCATCGAATAGGATATGGAGCTTCACATTTAATAAACACGAACTGCGGATCTAGTGTTGAGTTGAGTTGAATGACGTTCTGATCAATTTCTCCAAACACAAATGTAGAGTTGCTAATTGTGAACAGATTACTTTGAGTTAACAGTGAAGCATCATCAATTTCTGAAGTACCGTAACTGATAAGGGGATTAAGGGATGAACCTCGAATTAGTACATATAAATTGAAGGAGATCACATAAAATCCCAATACGCTTTGAGTACAATCCATGAAATTCCGATGGAAGTTTTTCATTTTAAAGAATTCAAATTAAAACTATGTTTTTTGCAAAGTGCACAAACACAGAATGTCACAGTAGTGGTAAAATCAGCATGCAATTTTTGCTGGATCTATCTATGCCAGCAGTCAGTAATAATTTCACGGGAGGGAAAACATTTTTGCTGAAAATATCCTTGCTAATAGTGCATGATTAGTTTATTTTCGTGCGTAAAAACCCGTTATCAGACCACTTGGAGTAATAAATTATCAATAAAAATTGTGTGGTCTCGGTTTTTTACGGTTTCTAAACACCTTATTAAATTCGTTATTCACAAAAACAAGCTTCGTTGAGGAAATTCTTCATTTGCGCATTTGGTTTTTCGCTAACAGATAAAATGATGGGTTGAGTGAACTACGGACAGAAATTGATTAGTCCTCCAACTGTTGCCAACTACAACAAATTATTGACTTTAAATGTCTAAATTTTAATTGACGTGTTTTAAATGACTAAATGAGGCTCTAGTTTAATTATGCACATGCTAATGATGCGTTTAATTATGACAGGAGTCGCCCGACTAAAAGTATTTTCCAACAAGAACGAATTCAATTTAAATATTATAATGGAGCATATTTTGAACCAGAGAGGAAGACGTCAAAATAGAAAACCACATTAAAGGAGTAATGTCAAATAGGATCTAAATGTAATTTGAATAAAATGCATACCATTCCTGTGGAAGTTCTTCATTATAAAGGAATGAAGTTACATTTACATGGCAAACGGTAAACATTGCAATGTCGTAGCAGTTTAACAAGTATTAAATTTGTATTGGCTCTAAACCAGTGGACACAAATAATCTCACACGAGGGAACGGGTTTTTCCTTAAAAATTCTTTATTAAATATTAAAAATGAAAATGTGTATGTTTCCTTCTGAGCATAACATATGAGCGTAAAACCCGTATCGGCAGTTATCATTACTACTGTAGTAATTAATTATCAATTATTGTGCGGTTGGTATTTTACGGTTTATAAATAATTACATTATTATAAATTCCCCCTTAATTTAACAATTTTGTGGGGAGTGTCATGGCTTGAGCTGCTCTCACATTCACTGTCTCTGTTCAGGAACGTAATTAATTATTGTGTAAAAACAGTAACAATCAAAATGGCGGGTTAAATAAGCTCATGACATAAATGGATGGAAAAAAACTCGAATATCTCCAACAACAATAAATTACTGACTTTAATTGCCTGATTCTTAATTTACATAAATAACCTCATGAGGTTTGAATTTAAATATATGCACATACTAAACTTGTGGTTGAATTTAAGAAGAATCGCCAGACTGCACGTATTTTCCAAGAAGATTAAATATAAGTATATGCGTTCTGGTGCAATATTACAACATGGTAATAAAAACGCGAAGAAAGTCATAGCCATTCCGATAAATTTTTTATGAATAGCTCAACCACGGAAGGGGACACAGCGTACATTGCACCATCTACACAGACACCAGAGATGTATAGTAACATTAGTAATACATTTATACCCCCATCAAAAATCAGAGAATAAATAATTTGTACCAATGACAAAGTAAAATGACAAATGAAATATATGCCTAATGATTTGAATCTCTAGATTTATCCATGCTACAACCATTTAATAACCACAAAATTCATGTCATTTAAAAATTGTCCATCAAATTCTTACAATTAGTTAGCGGTTCAAAATATTAAAGTTGCTTATTTTCCTAAATACGAACCTAGTTTAATCACGTGGAGTCCAGTCGACTTCAGAATACGAACATCATTTATTTTTGGACACAAACAAATAATATTTACTTGTTGTTACGTGACTAATAAGGAGTATCGAACTTCAAGTACTTCAATTGTTAAATCTTTTCCTTTGGATTTCAAAGAAATAAACTCATGATTTAAGTGACATTTCCAAGATAATTGCAAGACTCTTTTGTATTTTGGAATTTCAATGTTTGAATTCAAATGCGGTTTTCGACTATTCATTTACATAATTGATTTCACCCTTTTAAACTTTTGATAGTCGATATTCTGTAATGAAAATTTAGATATGAATAGCACCACTTGAGGTAAAAAAAAATGCTTCTGTACTTGCCCTGTGCACCCCTTTTAATTAATTTCGTACATCTATGTAACTCGTTCAAATGAAATGAAATAATTATACCTTAGAATAGCACAACACAAGTGGAAATCATTCTCATAGCATTAAGTTCAATTGCTTTATAAATCAATGACCTTTTAATACCAGTGCCTAGTATTAAAAGCTGCCATGCTCGAAAGTTCAAACTTTAAAGATTCATTTTACCTTATGATTCACATATTATTATTTCCGCAGTTAGTATTTCGATGGAAACTTATAACTACACAACTTTTGGTATTAGCCGATACTTTTGCTATAAAAATAAACCAATTTCTGAGGGTTTTATACGAAAGCAGAGAACATTCTAAGACACCCAAAGATCGGAAAGAATTGAAATTGGACATTAAGCATGTTTGATTTTCAGATGGTATAAGGCACCCTGAAAATATTACAAAACTGGAAGTAAACATTATTCACTACTTTTTGACAACACTATTGGCCGAGCTTTAATATGGTTCAAAGTTACAGAAAGTTTACTTTTATAAACACTTTCGTAATCGCCTGTGCTTTAGCACTACCAGACAAATGTCGTGACACCGAGAAAATCGCAAACATCGATTTGCAGCCTCTGATCACCACATTTGTTGAATGCGTCATCGTAATTGTTCAAATAGGAGACCCCCCTGACTACAGTAAGCTTGTTGTTCCAATCGTACTCTACGTTTACCCCACGGCAAAGGTGGGCAAAATAGTTTGCCTCGCCTATATCCTACATATATTTTTAATGCACGATCCTACCTACATTATGCCTACATTAGTGTCGCTAAAATAATTATACCGACATATATGGAAGGATTATTCGCAAACCTACCTATATGCCCATTTTTTAAAAAAGTTAACTATAGCCTACATATACGCCTACATATTCTTGAAAAAATCCACAGCCTACATTTACGCCTACATAATTTTAGCCTATATTTGCGCCTATGAGTAATATGTAACAGTTTATAGGAAATCTATGCTGATATAGGAACGCCTGAGTTGTCTCCCTACACAAGGATTTCCCCTATGTCAAATTGGAGTTCTCCCGGCGTTATACGTTTTATTAATTTATCCCAAACTTAGGTATATCATACATAATTAAAGTACCTACACTAACAATAAGAGTTATGTATAGTATGTATGATAGCGCTAATAGACGCATTTGTAGTTCCCCTCCGCCCTTGACATCACCTGGGAAAACTTTATCGCAAACAAACATAATAACATTATTTATCACTATTAGGGAACGTACTGCAGGACTTTTGAAGTGTTCTTTTCCTTAGAAAATGCACATAGCCCCATTCATGCACCCTGAGGATAACTAATTTGAATACTACGTGAAAATTAAATTTTTAACTTATGACTGCAGTTAGAAACAATAATTTCCTACTTTTTCAGGAATTTTAGAGAAAAATTTAAGGAAGTACTATTTCAACAGTAGCAAATGTCCACAGCATAGTGCGTACATCAACCTAACATATAAATGAATGTAAAATGTGTGCCTACATTTAGCCTACATTTATATGGATAAGTTATTATGCCCAACACATTTTATAGGCATTCTACACAACAATTTATCCCCCTATCCTATAATGCCTACAATTAACATGGGAATTTTTTTGCAGCCTATATTTTGCCTACTTGTAGGCCCTACATGTAGGGGAGGCGCCCACCTTTGCCCCACGGATAACACACAGCCTTACTGGAACTTTGAATACCCTACGAAGCGGGTCATTCATATTTTCAAAGCAAGGTCGCTTGTTTGCTTCCTCAAGTTCATCATCTCTGGAGGACAAAACAAGAGGCTTCAAGAAAAAACTGATGCAGATCTGGAGAACAAAATCCATTCCTTCGTAAAAGATGTCTGCCAGAAACGTCAAAAGTCTCTACGAATGGTAATAATAATTTGCGACAGCTACCCAAATCACTTTAGCAATAAGTTCATCAAAAATGCTCTACGACAGTTTTTCTTCGTCCCAGTTTTTCTTTTATGTCAGAAAAAATCAGCAGTTACGGATAAATATTTTTCAGGATTCTATGCTTTCAATACGATACTGGGCTATGAGTTGTTCCCGTTACAGTGTTTAGCACGTAACTGCAAGGGAAAAATGAACGCTGTTTTTGAGAAAGCAACTAATAACGGGAAAAAATTATGTGTGTCAAAAATTCCCAATTTGACGAAGCAAACTCTTGCGCAGCCAAACCCGGGAAATCCATTTCGACGAAACAATCCATGGAGATTGTACAGAAC